>WNHD01006471.1:0-12412 GCA_011057455.1 Ganaspis sp. Gsp50 | reverse complement strand
TGCACCTTATAAATCTAAGAGTACCTAGATTACACTCTAGATATTACCAACCTTTTTTTTCACCGATGTCTCAGTCATCAATTGGATTTTCGGCACCAATTTACAACATGTGTAATATGATAAATGTTATGTGCCTTAATTACTATAATACGAACTTGGATTTGTTTAGCATATCACAAGTAGCTTTTAAGAACCTTTTGATAGATTACATCAAATCTAAGCGATAGATTCATTTTATGTTCTTCGCATCTAGATCTAAGACACTTTGTAGTGCCCTTAAATGGTCTCCGACCGTGGGCTTGTTATTTTCTGCTAATAAAAAAAAAAAAAAAAAAATCAGGCAGGCTGGATATGGTCGGAGCTAAAAACAAATTTTACCTAAAAAATATTGTTTTTTAAAGAAAATTAAATGATACGTATTTCTTTGTTTTGCTAAAAAAAATTTTTATTGACTTAGAAGGATTTCAATTCTGTAAGTCGTAAACATCGTTTTTTCGAAATTTAAGAAAAAAAACCTTGAAAGTGGCATAATTTTTTTATTATTTGGACTGTCTTATTTTTTCTTTCTGGAGCAGAAAGAGTAGGTATTGAACAAGAAACATATAGAAGCCAAGACGCCCGCTATTCTTATTGAATAATGTCGATCACCTTTTACGAATATCTTTTAGAACGCCTTTGCTTATTTTGTCAACAGCTACTCTAATTCTGATACAAAATTCAATTAGCACATAAGACATTTTTCAAATACAAAATATAATTATTATCTAAATATAGTTTCCAACTATAGTCTTGATTTTATTAAACAAACTGTATTAAGTTGTATAAACAGATTTATTCGACGATCCGTGTTCTAAATATACGATGACAAAACGTGTTAGTATTCAGTTTCCAAGAGAGAAGCATATTTTTCATCTACCTTGGTTAATATTAGCCCAACGATTTCAATAGATTTTATAAAATTACATATTTAATAAAGTGATCGAAATCTTGATAAGTTCAGACTTTGTTCAAGCTACGTCTCTTCTCGTTCTAAAATCAATTATCTTTCCGTATTCATTTAATTTCAAGAATTCCAACGAAGCTTAATCCATTTACCAATCATGTTATATTTTAATCAGCTATCTCTTAGACACAAGGAAATGAATGATATTTATAGTTTTTAAATTGTCATGGACGTAATCATTATTATGTGTAGCATAAAGATAGGAGAAACAATTAAATAAGAATTGATTATCACTTAAAGGAATTTATTAATTTTTAACCCTCTTGCGGATTAGCTGTTTTTTAAATTTTCAATTAAATATAGAATAACTTTGTATGGAACATCTTTATAAAATGTTAGTTTAATTAGTTATAAATTTTAAAACATAAAGTATCACCCCGAGTATACGCGGGTTAAACCGTAAGAGGGTTAATCAATAAGGATGTTTATAGATGTTTCAAACATGTCATAAATTTTATAATTTTAAATTTCAGTTGTAAAACTATATGTTTTTCTGATGAGGATGGTCGATCGACCGTCGAAACGCAAAATAAAATAAAATGACCTTATAAAATACAAAATGAACTTGCAGTTAAAACTTATTATCGACCTTCTATGGAGAGGCATTTATTAATTGTTTATAAACTACTAGCCGCAGTTGTCAGCCGCGAAAATAGTAATTAAAATATATAAAGCATCTCAGTATTTAAATTAAAGAACAAACACTGTTTCATCGAAGCAACTAAAAAATTAATGGATTCGTGCAATAAAATGCAGACTATTAATGAAAGGAATGGTTTAGAAATCTACAGGCGAAAAGTTAAACTGAAAATCGATAAACAAAGGAAGCGCCGTGAGCACTTTTAAGGGTTGCGAGATAGACTTTGCGGCGTAAGTTTGTAAGATATTTTGCTCTAGGGTCAAACCGATTCGAAAGAACGTTGCAGTTTCCTCCTCCAGTTAAGTTGAATCAATTGAAAAAGTTCAGTTTCCTCTAGTTTAGAGCCGCCGCGCCGTTCTCGGATCGCCGCAGAATTTTCTTTGCTAGAAAGTAACGATAGATCAGTCGCTCAGTGCGGAAACGTTTTCGCAATCGACTTTAAGGCCGAAACTTGGACGTAAGGAGAAACTCGTTTCCTGCTTCCGGTTAGCAGGCGAAATCGAGAAGAGTAAAACGAGCTTGAAAATCACTATTCGAGCTTTCTATAGAGTGGGAATACTCTTTCTAACTCTTCCAATTCTAATCCAACTCATTTTTTCTACATTTTTCCTCTTTCTTCAATTCAATTTTACAACAATAAATTTTAAACTATAGTTGGTCAAAAATACTATTATTTTTTAAATAAATGATCCTGAGAAACTATCAATCTTCCAGAGTCAAATAAATATTTTCTTTGTAGGTTGCATAAGGTTCAAAAATATTTTGTCGTTCGTTAAGTTTCCATTCGAAACACTGCTTCTACATATTAAAGAATTATATTTCAACGATTCTAAAAAATAACAACGGTTTCAAAAAATTAATAACACAGGTCTACAGAATTTTAAATAATGAATAACCCAGGAACCAGAACATACTTTTTTAAATACTTTTAATGCGCTGAATCTAAATCCGATGACAGAATTGCAACATCACCCTAGGTTTTCCAGATATCTTAACCTAAAAGTGCAAAGAATACGGTCTTTGTCCGTTTTCCAAAATTGGTCTGAAAATAAAAAATTATCTTTATGGGTAAATTGTAGCTAAAAATATCTAGTTTATTTTCCCGTCTGTTATTTTTGAAAAGTTCAATATGGTGGATCAGAAAATTACGAAAACACCAGAAGTACACAAAAAAGGAAAAAAAATAGCAAACATAACAAACATAAGAGAAAATTGCATTTCAAAAGATGCTCCAACTTTTTGCGTGACCCAGAAACAATGACGTGGACGTAGTAGGTCTCCGTTTCCTTTGGGGTTCTCGATTAGAGTGATTCCCCTTGCCTCTCACTTTTCGAGGTGCTAGATATTCATGTGAGTCCCCTTGCTTCTCACATTTTGGGGTGCTTTCTGATTCTTATAAAGGTAAGCTTACCTAGCCATCTTATGAAAACATTCGCAGTGTCCTTCAAATGAAACAAATGAACCAGAAGTTGATTATTAGAACCCGAAAATCGCTGTTAAAACTATGCAGAAAATCGAGTAGTTTTGACCTTTATTGGGTTAAAACAACACTATAAGGATACAAATTGATGCAGCTTATTTTGACACGGATATTAGGGTTAAAAATACACTTCTTTTTTTCTGTGTAATCTTCACTGAGTGCTCCAGAATTTTCAGCAAAATAATATAAATGAGAAAACATGAACTTAGTTTAAGATTGGATCTGAATTCAGCGAATCAAAAAATATACAAGTACATTATTTATGCTTTCCAGACAATTTCAGAATTGACCTGAACAGACAATTCTGAGATCGATCCAGAAAATATTTCAATTTACGTTCCTGATTTAGACCACATGGGGTTAAAACGTTTAGAATGTAATTTTGTTAGTATTTCAAAATAATCATAAATCTAGTTGTTGTAAAAGGTTTGCCACATGATGATAAAACTTTTGCGCCTCGTGTTTTAAAAATTATACAATTGTCCTGTGTTCCTCCAACGGAAGTTTTTTGAGAAGATGGCAGTCGAGGTAAAACTTTTTCCAAACTGTGAAAATGTTCTCTGTGTTCATAACAATAGGCTTTTCCTCTTTCTCTTCCTGCCAAAGACGTATTTCGATGGGATGATTTTCAGTCCTCTACTCGGAACCAACTCAATCTTCCGTATGGTGTCCTGTTTCCACGCCCACTGAGTTCAGTGAGTCAATGGCCATTGTGCTTTAAACAAAGACCTCGAAGTGAATTGTAATGGGATTTAATGAAAGAAGATTTTGCTTGGAGAATAGAGGCAGTCTGACGCCCGACCGCTGCTGATTTCTGAATTATTGAGACGCTGAAAATGTGCAGGAACTGATTAAATGAACCGTAAACTAGTGTCTTAGAAGTTGACACTTATTTTTGCTTCTATAGACAGTTAATTCATTAAAGAAATATTTTTAAGTTACGGAAAAATAATTTAATCAGTAGACCTTTATCAACATTGTTACTCATTTGTGTATATAAAGCAAAATTCTAAATGCAGATATATACATTGAAATTTTTTTGACATCGAATGTCTCCCACATTAAATTATTATAAATTACAATCGATCAAAATTTAAAAATTACTATTTAAAAGTTTCACTTAACTAAGATTTTACTCAATTTAAACAAACACTTATTTTCTACTGTTTCATGGGAAAAAGTATAGTCAATAACACTCACGAATTTCTATTATTAAGAAATTGTAACAAGGTTTATTAATCAAGAAAATATAAGTTTAATACGCGAAATTTATAAAAAAAATAATAATAAAGGAAGTAAAAATAAGGAATAAGATTAAGAACATAATTTAGCAAAAATAAAGATTATAATATAAAAGATAAGAATATAATGCAAAGGAATATACAATAATATAAATTAAAGCCAATGAGAATTAGAATAAAGCGGTGCCAGTAGTCGGCCAATGTTTGCGTTACGTTGCTCGTAATCTAGACAAACAAAAAATAAATACAGGTTAATTTTTACACCAGAAAATAATAATCAGAGAACTCCGCCTCTCTTGCAATTTAAATACGGAGGATCCGCGAAATAAATATTCAGCCGAACGTCGTCTTTAATTTTGTAGCCTGCGGTATCAGGCCTACCGGTATTTAGTTTGAATTACGGGAAATCTAATTCAACTAAATCTAACCTTAACCGAACTGGTACAGGATTTTTCGGTAACGCGAGTTGACGGGTGACGACGTCACTGGCGAACAGGTCTCAGAACGAGAAGTTCTCAGAGCTGGAACCAATTTTCGCCAATAGTGCAGTGCGTGGGAAGTTGGCCCATGCGTCAGCCTGCACTGAAACAACGGCACGAGAAATTGAACCGCGTCGCTTCAACTCTGGAGAACCAGAATTGATTCTCGACGGTCTCCTGGTATCACTGATCATTCGTGATGAACCACGACGATGGTCGAAGATTCCGGAACTCTGCGCAGTGATTTTCGTGTAGATTTCTCTTTCAACTCACATAGGAGAACCGAAGTGAGTTTCCAGAGAGTTTCGTTTCTGTGACTTCCACGGTAAACCGAGGCGAATTCACAGGACGATTCTACATTCTACACGGAAAAGGTTGTCGAATCCATCCTTTCAACTTGCATTGGAGAGCCAATGCGAGTTTCCAGGACGCCTTCTTCAGGTACCATTCTTGGAGAACCAAGACGATGATGTCCGGCAGAGTCGGTGTTCGAGAGAGTTTGACGACTAAGTCACTACAACTCCAGGGTCGGTATTTCTTTATCAGTAGAAACTGACCTGAGAATCCAGCATCCCTCCACAGTTAATTCCTGGTGAACCAGGACTTTAACTGCAGCCTGAGCTGAAGTGGTATAGCCCGAGGTTTAGTCGAGTCGCTCTCCTGAGCGGAGTGACTGATCTGCAAACAAGCAGGTCGATATATTGGCTTCACAGCCACGGTGTCTGGGAGTGGGGACGGCGGTCCTGCGCAGTAAATTCTGACGGCGAATATGCGCCGTTCGATGCGCTAGAAAATTGCGCCGTGGGGCAGCCTTCTCGTCTGCTACTCACGTTTTAACAGTTTTCGGTAAAGACGAGAGTGTACTCTTACCTCGTCAAACATTTTATATTTTAAAATTAATAAATATTTATTAAAGAAACAATTGTAAAACAGAACAGTGTAGTGCAGAATAACGGTTCGTTACAAACTAGAAAATATATTGCTTTAAAACTTTGGGAATTGACGTAGGAAGTCTTCAGGAGTATGATGAATGTCCGACTTATTATTATTTTTGAAAATAAACTTCAGGATAAAATAAAAATAAATATGGATTCCTAAATTATCATCTGAATTTTTGGGCATGGCATTGACTATGAGAACAATAAAGGCAAACCGTTTGGTTAACAGAATATAAAAGCTGTTTTGAATTCGAGAACTTTGTGCTCCTAAATTGAAGAAAATGCTAAACCTAAATAGATTTTAACTACAATGTTTCTATATTTAAAACCATATGTTTGTTATTAATTAAAATGGAAAAATAAATAAATTTTATTAAATTCATATCATTCATTACTTTCAAAATATTTGAAGAATTAAATTAAATTAATATATTTCATTTAAACACATTCTAAATTTAAAAATAAAAATTGCAGTATTTGTTTTCGCTATTGAAAAATATCAATTTGCATTTCGACGTGATTTTAACATTTGAGCTTCAAACATTGAGATTTAATTGGTCGAGGAAATCGTATTCCACTTTAGTTATATAATCGGCAGCACTTTATGCTCACTCTTGTTCCAAGTGATCTAAATGCAAATGCTAATTTATCACTAGTACTTTATACCAAGTTTTTTGGAATGTAAAATAAAAGTCAAATAGGGAAATGTCGAATTAGAAGAAATATAATGCTTATTAAGAATTCAACAGATATAAATATTTAACTTTAAAATTTTGTTTATCATGTTTGATGTTGAGATTCTTTATTTCTTTATTTTAAATTTGATTGACATATACATTTGATTGCATTGGCTTTTTAGTTTAGAAGTGGTTTAACTTTTTGACGAGCACTCAGGTCTTTTACGATCCCAAGTAGATAACGCATGTTTGGGTCAGACATTCAGTAGTAGTAACAGGATTTATTGTCAGACTCACAGTGGTTAGTCACAAATAAATTTAACTCGCGTAGAGGATTCTTTATTGACATATAAAATCTTTAGGAAACAGTTTATTCTTTTACTGTCTTTTGTCGATGCTCATATCTGAAATAAATAAAATATAATTAACATGAAATTATTAACAAAATGTAACGGGGAATATAATTTATAACATTTGTAGTCGATTAATATGTTGGATAATAATTGAACAATCTAATCCAATTTATTAAAAAAAACACAAACTATTAAATTTCTAAACTTTAAGTTCAGTTAATTATTCGTTGCAAACAATTATTTATGTATATATTTCTATGTTAATTTTCTATTATAAAATAAATAAATTTAAATAAATTATTTAGCTACTTGTTCAAACTTTATTCCAGTAATAATTTAAAGCCATTATCATATATGTCGATGCAATCGTAAATTAATAATTTATTAATTATTACAGAAGAGGGAATATTAATTTTCATAATTAAGTCAATTAAGTGAAGTGCAAAATCTGTAGTTCAATATCTGTAATATTTATGAATAATTAGATAAATGAACATTTATGTAGGTTTAGTAAGATGTTAAATTTTTCCACAAAACTAACATGCAGATACACAGTTGTACTCAAGAGACATTTTATTTCTCTATAATGCTTCAATTTATCACAATAAGTTCATTTTCAAGATACAATCACAATTTAATTATATGCCGAACTGCAATTATATTAATTAATTATTTGATTCTGAAGAATAAAACGGATTTAAAACTTTATTCATCTCGAAATCAGGAAAGTAGCAGTTGTGCGATTCTACTTTACTTTCTCGCAAAAATATAGCGTTAACATTAAAAGCAATATATATATTAATTCTGCATTAACCTATTAACGCCCAAATGCACAACATTTTTATTCTCACATCAGTTTAAGCTTTGTTATTTTATGGAAAAAACTAAATGGAAATTTTAGAAACCACCCTATCTTATATAATTGAATGTGTTCTTTTTGAGTCTAGCATCAAAGATTTGGAATTTTTTTTAAGTACTTTTAATCATTTTCTTGCAAGAAAACTCGATCTTTTAATGATTTTTTAAATGGAAATTTATATATTTTGAGAAGTACATAATATTTCTTACAATCGACGATTGCATAGATCGCGTACTCGATAGTTATTCTTTAAACATATTGCTTGATATTTTACCAGCTACCCTTGTTTCTTTAAAATGGCGTCTTAAAGCACAAAAATATTTTTGCTTGCATTTCTTGATGCTTCTAACGTTATTTTCTATTATTATTGAATTTCAATAATTCAAGATGGCGCACACAAAATTGCGGTCAAAAAGTTAAAAGTCATCCAATTTTGCTAAAAATTCTTATTCGACGAATTTTAGGGTCACTAAATTTAAATATGCTATTTAGAATTAAAAATTAATTATGGTGGATTTAAAATGGCGACCAAATAAATTTTATGTAATGCACTATGAGGGTTTGGGTTACGTAGAGGGCACTCAGAAATACAAAGAAGGCAAAACGTTGCAGACATAATTAGACGTGTCGCGCTGTCATTCAGAAAAGCAGAGAAGAGGCCTCTTTGTAGTGGGGAGGAAAACTCGACGAAATCTCAGAAAGAAGAAAGTTACGCTGCCAGTGTGAAATCTTCTGCAATAAAAAATAAGAAAAATAAAGAGGTTTCGAGAACTAAGGAGAGTGTAATTTCATGTCAAACCAAAGCACCAACAATGCAAATTCGATTAGCTGAATGTCAGATACATGAGTCAGTCCTTGGCAAGCTTAGAGGAAGGTTGACCTACAGGCTTGCAAGACAAAAATGTTGGCCACTTTGAAAGGTGATTTCCTTTTAATGTTAGGTAGAGACTCTAACATGGCGATTGTTCAAGTGCTTCACCTTCTCCCTAAAAAATTTCGTTTGCTTTCAGTTCACCATGCCATAGTTCACCTCACTTTTCATACTTCACCTCACCTCATCTATTGTCATTCACCTTCTTGAATGTCTTGACAATTGGTTTTAATGAAAGTGTGTTTAATCAAGAATCGTCTAATGTTCTCTGATTTTCAGAAAAATGTCAATAAAAATGGCAAAATTTCCTTTGAAATAAGTAGTTATAATAAGAGGGTCTCGTGGTGCTAGACTCTTCGCCGCTGCTCAAAGCGAGTAGTTCGCCTTACGATTTCACCGGAATGGTTTCGCGCCACTCAAAAAAATGACAATCGGTAAGTTGAGGTGAACTATGACGTTGTGAACGGAAAACAAACGAACTTTTTTGGGTGGAAGGTGAGGTCAAGTTGAAATGAAAATTAACCAAAGATATGTAATCGGTACCTAGTCACAAACTTGCAAGGTGTGAATACGATCACTGTTGCTTCTTGTGCAGGGATCAATGCAAAAGTGGCCCCGATATAGCTGACACATTCGAGTATGGACGATGTGGCGTATTAATTTATTAGATCCAAGATCTTTAATAGATGTTTTGGGAACTGGTCTTTAAAGATAATAAAACTTTAAGGAACTTTGAAGGCTCCCTTAAGGATCCTCAGGTTCTTTAAATGTTTTGCACGAATTTCTAAAAGATCCCTCAAAGTATGCCTTGACGGAATTTGGATCAACGATCATTATTTAGAACTTCCTATAGAGGACCATGAAGTGTAAAGGTTCCTATAATATTATTATGTGTTCCTGCCTGAAATCATGCAAAGGTGCGCAAACAAACAAAATTTTAATTGAAACAACGATAAACAGCAATCAGTATTGCGACTCTAGTTTATTTTTAGTATAATTCATACATGTATTTAGTATATTCATCCTATTAGTTCAAGCTGAGAGCAATGATAATATCCAGAAAAATGACGACTATTTTCTATGAGGGTATACATTTCGTAAATAATGAAATTAATGGGCAACAAAACTCAACACTGATCCATGTTAAAGGCACATTCACGTTAAGTTCTCCTACCTTGATGTGGTAGAGGATATCATGGAAACATGATTTAGCTAAGAGATGAACCTCGTTGAGCGACAGAGCGGGTAATACGGTTTTAACGAACTATTTTCCATAATGCTAGTAAAGCATTATCAGAACGTTGAGTGCAGCACTATCATCGTGTTAGAATCCCCTTCTAAGATTCAGGCTCATGTTGTAAATTTCATGAGAAACTGAAACGAAAATGAATAACAAGGTTGTTAAAAAAAGGCTCAGGACAAAGGATAATAAGACAAAGAACTTGTGAGCAAGGAAAGCTGAAAATCAAGAGAGCTTAAGCAGATTCAACAAAAAGCTTACTCTTATATTTTCGCTCAATCTTCTGTATAGTTAGCTCGCGTCGAAGTGTACAAAAGGTAAGCGATAAAACGGAAATAAGCGAAATAAAAAGGGATAATTAATCAGCACAGGATTGCTATAAATTTTACTACATTTCATTGAAAACATTTTTATGAACAAATCTTTTTCATTATGAGAACTTTGTATCATGTGTTTTCAGTTCTTTTCTATTTCCAATCCTACATAACTTTATTTAAGCCTATTTTTTTTGTAAAAAAAGCTCTAGTTTTTTATTTAATTTACATACTTGTAATTAATTCCAACCTTGATCAAACTTCAATTTATGAAGAGTGCAATATTAATTATGGCACTAGCTGATTCAATTTATAATTTATGCAATCAGTTTATGTTTATTTACGTATTTTTGAAAAGAAACTCTCTATCTCGGCAGAAGTTACTATTTTCATTATTCATCCATTAAAATTGATGAAACTTTTAGAAGCCGCCGAGATCCAAGGAAAAATTTGCAAGTTATATCTGAGCGCAGACTGCAATTCCACATTCGCAGAGTGTATAATAGTTAATTAAATGAGCGAGTGGCCGACTCCATTAAAACTTGGGTCGTTTCAGTGATTTTATCGAGATTTGATAGCTTCCGAATAACTGAAATATCCACAAAGGGTGGCACCGCTGGGTCATAAAGGTGGTTGTAAATGTATGGAAAAATCTACTTTTTAGCAACGTGAATTCTCACACTATTAAGAGCTTCGATTTTAACTCCTCTGAAAATGCCAAAGTAATTTTACCACTATACTTTTCCAATTCTTTCTTTTATGTTTCAATTTAAAAAATATACATTACTATTCCCATTAACAAAAGGAAACTATAAAAACACACGAATTTTCAGTATTTTCAAAAAGTTAGAATTTATAAAACTTTAATAAACAATAATTTATGTTGTACTCTACATCAAACTAGATTATAATTTTTTACACTAAATTAATCTGGGATTAATGTTTCTTTTTAGTTTGAAAATACTTCTCATTAGAGTATTTTCCACTACTTATCAAAATATATTCCTGAGGTTATATTTCGGAGTAAAATCGTCTAGCATTTAAAGGCTCCCTTTAGAAAATACAATACTTTTTTCGGTGTAAAATAAATAAAAATAAATATTTCTAGTATCAATTTAAAATGACATTTTGTTAAATGTTGAAGTGTCATTTCAAATTGATACCAGAAATATTTATTTTTTATTTTTTTAGGCTAACCATAATTGTCTCATATCACCTTGCGTGTGATATTGCAAGGCTCACGGTGAGCTTCGACTGAGTTCAACCCAAAAGTTCCCCCACTCCTAATTTTCTTTTTGAGATATATTCAGTGATGCCAAATGTTTATTTTAAGCCAAAAAAGAAAAAAATCGCTAGAGGGAAACTGAAATAAACTGAATTATTTGGTTTTTTTTTATAGATTATTGTATACAATTTTACCAAAAATTTTTTTTTAAACTTTAGTTTCGTATAGAATCTATTATTTTATGTATAAAAAGAAGAACTGTGACAGCAAACACTGATAATTACTTTAAAACCCTGAAAAAATAAAAAAAAATGTAAAAACAGTGGTTTTCAGCAATTATTCGAAAATTTCTCGCTTATAAAGCATTTTACAGTATAATGACTCAATAATAAATAAAAGTACATTAAATTCTGAACAAAACAAAAAAAATAAAATTTATTTATTTTTAATAGTTTCAAAGATACAAGCATTTAAACTTCATTTTTAGCAGATAAAATCATTGTTAATTGATTTTGCTTAAAATGCATCTTTATCCTTGATTCAACCACGTGGAGGACAAAGTGTACAAGTTACTGAAGGTACAGAAAAACAGAAAAATACTCTTACAATTAGAGAATCACTGTTGAGTGCTGACGATTTTCTAAAAATCCAAGCTCGGTTTCATCTCAGTCAGAGGAAGGTCCTTGGCATTGCGCAAGCCTTTCGTGTAGCTACAAAAAATTCGAAACTTGTTGAACCTCATTTAAAAGAAAAATTGTCAGCGGAAAGTCACTGTTTGGATAAATTTTTTGGAATAAAGAATTTTGATTTCGTCAGTTTAGAAAATAACAAAAATATATCAGCTTTAACAGAGGTGGTAGCATATTGCGTTGATCTTGAAGGTCTTATAAATTATATCAAACAAAAGCGCCATCTTTCTGAATTTCATTTAAAGTTTGGTATTGACGGTGGTGGAGGATTTTTGAAAATTTGTCTTTCTATTCAGTCTACTGATGCAAAAAATGAGCTCAACAATTTCCGTCAAAAGTACGATCAAGGAATTCTCGCAAAGCGCTTCAAAGATTCAGGAGTCAATAAGCTGTTTATTCTGGC
>WNHD01006466.1:0-10951 GCA_011057455.1 Ganaspis sp. Gsp50 | reverse complement strand
AAAGATAGTAAATGTCTATTTGGTAGGGTCAATGTTTTTTGAAAAGATAGTAAATATTTATTTGGTGGGTCTATGTTTTTTGAAAAGATAGTAAATATTTATTTGGTGGGTCTATGTTTTTTGAAAAAATAGTAAATATTTATTTGATGGGGTCTATGTTTTTTGAAAAGATAGTAAATATTAATTTGATGGGTCTATGTTTTTTTAAAAGATAGTAAATATTGATTTGATGGGGTCTATATTTTTTGAAAAGATATTGAATATTTATTTGGTGGGTCTATGTTTTTTTGAAAAGATAGTAAATATTGATTTGATGGGGTCTATGTTTTTTGAAAAGATAGTAAATATTAATTTGGTGAGTCTATGTTTTTTGAAAAGAAAGTAAATTTTGATTTGATGGGGTCTATGTTTTTTGAAAAGGTAGTAAATATCAAAAAAATACTGAAACTGAAAGGCTGAAACAGCGGTGGCGGCGGCGAAATTTTTTTATAAATATAGAGAGATTTACTTGACTTAAAGTAATACATTAAAAATTATTGTATATTAAAAAAAAATCGTCTCCTATATTCTTCAACGTGAATGACGATAGGTCATTTTTTTAAAATAAGAGTCTCCGTGTCTTGCTTTTCATGTATAAGAACAGAAGCGTCATATTATTTCACCAAACCTGCAATATTGAAATAAGACGCTGATAATTCGAAAATCGATTTAATTGAATACCTTTCTTCTGAGCGTGTTAGACAATGAGAAAAATGAGTTAACTATTATATATAGATATAGCTATAATTATATACATATATTAGCTAAACAGTAGCTAATATTAGCTGCATGTTACAGAAAAACATGTAAATGTGTCGCGCTCCAAAGAAAGGGACCTTAGAAGCAAGCGATGTTAGGTTATGTTTGATAAGAGTTTTAACTTGATTAAAGAACCGCTTTTCATTCTTTTCAATTAGGACTATTTTATGAATACTTTTGTGCGACGAAATTCTTTTTGTTTAAGTAACTTACAAGTAATTAATAAAATTATGTTTTCAATAAACTTTCTTTAAGAATAAAATAGAAAAATTTTAAAAAAATGTCATTCTACAAAAAGACAAATTTCAAACCAGATAGTATAGAATAATTATGTTTTTAAAACATAATGTAAAACATAATGTAAAAAATTATGTAAAACATATGTAATTAAAAACGTTTTTAAGCACAAAAACTTTGAAGATTATTAAAAGTTTTAATAGTTTCAGAGAAAATGATATAAAAACCTTTTCACTAACAATTGAATAAACTAGAGATATTTCTGAAAAAAAATTTCCTTTTTTATATTTTTATAAAATTTATTTCATTTTTTAGGCACAATAACAAGAACGATAGCCCAGGTCCAGGACCTGGACAGTACAATGTTTCTGGTCTTAATGCAAAAGGTATGTTAATTTAATTGTAATTATTTTAGCTACAATTCTTTCTAAATTCTTGCTTTCTTTCTATTCCTCGTAAATATTGCAATGAAATTAATATCACAGACCCACAAAAGAAAAAGTACCCGGATCTGGCTACAAGACCCACATATTTCTATGTATTTTGATGCGCTGAATCCGAATCTACCATCAGATTTAGCCCTACACGTCTAGTAATAAGCTCTTCATGCCCCAGGCAAGTTGAGAGATTAGATTTTCTTGAAACTTAGTACTCGAAGGTTTTTGGGGTCGCTGATTACGAATCTGCAGTCAGATTTTAAAAATTTAAAATGGTGGATCCAATATGGAGGACCAAAATTTAAAAAGTGGAATTAAATATTACCGATATGACTAAATTATTGGTTGACGTAAGACTTCCTTTTTTTGGGGGGGGGGGGGGGGTCAAGAAAATCTTACTAAATTTTATTAAATTTTATTACTCCACTTTTATTAAAGTGGAAGAAAGTTTCCGCAAATCTTACGTGATGTTAACAATAATAATTATTAATTTATTGCTCGAGGGTGCATTTTTAGGGGAATCGAAACTAATGTAAATATATGAAAAAATATTATGTGAATTTAGAATGATTTTCCATTAATTGTTTTATTACATCTCATGTAATACTTTTACTTCAGGGGATACAAAAAGAATAAAAAAAAGTTTAACATAATTTATGAACAACTTCATATTCAGTTGCCGAATAGTTTGTATTTGAAACGAGATTTGAAGACTATAGAATTGAAAATAAAACCTTTAAAGGACTACGAATAATAGTAAAATTAACTTTTATATCATAATTTTTTTACTAAAATATAGTAAAATGTACATATTAATTGCGTCTACAGTAATAATACGAATGTTATTTGTTGATATAATGAAACAAATGTTATTAAGAATTTATTAAAGAACATATAGTTATATGTATATCATAGTCGAAATTATTGAAAGTAAAAAAATCTATAATTACAAGATTTTTTTGGTTGCATAATAAAATGTTTTGAAGGAATTCAAAAATTTACACATTATATGATATACACATTATACATTTCATATAGTATATTGAATGAATAACTTATAGAATGAATAACTTATAGAATGAATAACTTATATAGAATGAATAACTTATATAGAATGAATAACTTAAGAAAAGAAAACCAACACCTTCTAAATCTATATATAAGCAATTTTCATTTGAAACACATTCTTTTGGATTTTTTCGCTGAATTAACAGCTCATATACCTATGCAGATTTGAATCAATTGAACTTATCGCTTATAGAATCAGTGATTTTTTATTGATTACAATTTAAAGAACAGATAAAAACTGAATATCTTAAAATGAAATTTATATTATCATGTCTATATATATTCTTTCTCACTGTGAAGTAAAATTACTTTATAATTCTATAAATAATCCTGATATAAAAAAAAGAATAATTTTGTGCAGGCTGTCGCAATCAATTTACAAGTTTAGTCTCAATTGCGTGCTTTAGAAAATTCCTTTACTCATATCTCCATAAAAGACGATTGTAAATCCGCCAATCACGAAAGTTCAAACTATTGATCAAACATATGTATGCAAAGGAATGAATAAAGAACAATTATCGGAATTTCCATTATTTGCATGTTAAATTAGAAATGTAAATTGCATTTTTAGAAAAAATATGAATAAAATTAAAATTTTGAAGGAACATCTGTGGGTCATTAGCAGAACCGCTTAACTGCCATTTTTATGAAAAATGAGATAGATGCGTATTTTTGTAAATTGCGTACTGCTTTTTAAAGTTTCTTTTATGCCAAATCATTTAAATGATTATAAATGTATTTCAAAAAAATGCAATTATGCGATTATGTTTTTGTATATAATAACATAATGGCATAATTGCATTTTTTTGAATGAGAGATTGGCATAAACGTATAACTGCAGTTTCACTGGATTAGACAAAGGACTCGTTTTTAAAATACTAATTTATTGAATAAAAATTCAAAAATTAATTAATTACTTTAGATTAAAGTTTCTGATTTTTCGTTCCAGACATTCTGGTCAATTTTTTATGAAAAATATTAAATATGTGCCTACTTCTATTAAGACCAAAACTTAACCAATTTCATAACCTATTTTTTCCATTACAAATTAAATCCATTTTCATAATATTATTTTGACATGCAAATTGAAGTTTTATGCAAATTGAATTTAGTTTTGAAACTCTTTCTCGCATAACAACAAAACTAGCAATCAGGTATATGCGATTATACTAAAAATGTATTTTATTTTAATAATAATGCTATACATATACAATTTTTAACAAATTTAAAAAGCTCACTTTAAAAATACGATGAAAATGAAACCACATGCAAAATTTCAAATATCTTCATTCACTATGGGAGAATTAAACGAATTTAGAAACTTGTTTATCTCAAAATCATAAAAGTGTCCGTTCTGCGGTTCTGCAAGTCATCCACAGAAATATTACAATCATCGAGATAGAAATTTTTAATTTTTTGTTATATGCTGACATAATGAATAATTATAACCCTATATTATATAATAATTCTTCAAATTAACAAGTTCTACATTTTTTACAAATAAATCAAATTTTACAAATTTTACAAATTTTACAACTTTTACAAATTTTACAAATTTTACAACTTTTACAAATTTTACAAATTTTACAAATTTCACAAATTTTAAAAATTTTACAAATATATTACAGGAAAAGATATTGCACCAGCATTATCTCTTCATGGACGAACTAAATCTGGAAAAATAGATGTAACTCCCGCTCCAGGTGATTATGATCCACAAAAGGCGGAAAAAATTATTCTCGACAATTCTCCTAAATATTCTTTTGGAATAAAAACACATATCGAAAAAACAAGCGCCACTCCAGGTAAAACTACTCAATGGTGATTAAAAACTGTTATACATCTTTTTCATAAGTATATTTTAAAGTAAAAAGTACCAATTTTTTACTATATTTCATACGAAATCTATTTTTTTAAATGTTTTTTTTTTCATAAGGTAATCGACTTTTGCACTTCGAACTAAATTTATACATACATTTTTTGCATTTTTCATAATAATATAAGCAGATTTGAGGAAGTTCTTTCGTTTACGGAAAATATTTAATAAAACTTACTTGGTACTCTACTAAACGCATAAAACTTTAAAAATGATGTGGTAAACTTTTTGAGACTTGGGAGTATTTCTAGAAACAAAGATTAAATTTTGCAAGATTTAACATGAAATCATTCTTTTGAGAAACTATCTCCACGGACAGAACTTCTTTAAAAAAATGCATTTCATTGATTTTCAACGATTAACTTCTTTTGATTCTAATCAGTGCGGTTCCCACTAAATCATTTTTTACAGTTTTTAATTAACATATCAAAATATATTAAAAATAATACGTACATAAAAATATACGTACATAAAAAAATAAACTACATAATTAAAAACTATATATATTTTAAACAAAAGATTAGAATTTCAGGAGACAAAATTTCTAAAACTCGACTGCGATCGACTGAAAATTTAATTTTTAAATGTCTATCAACTTTTGACGCCATCTTCGTCTGTTATTGAAAAATTAGCATTTGAAGTTTCTATTGAACAAAGTGTCCTACAATCTCAAACTGTGATGTACCTACTTGTGAATTATAAGCAAGGGCGTACCCAGGATTTGATCTAGGGAGAGGCAATCCAGATTAAATTTGTTACAGAAAGGATAGTGGTGGGGGTAAAATTTATATTAAATTTCCAATTTCTAGGGGGGCAGCTGCCCCTCCCTGCCCCAACGTAGGTACGCCCATGATTATAAGTATACGTAAATTGAAATTGTAAAATGGCATTATGTAACTTATTGTTAGTAAATTTTTAAGGGTTTGATTATACATATATAGGTATTCAACAAAAAGGGATTTTGCCAACACAAAATTAATTAATTTTATTATTAAAATATTAAAACAATTGCTGTTCATTAACTTATATTAATAATATAAAATTAAAACACATTTTCATTGCTACAATTTTTACAATGTGACAAAACTTTAATGACTTATAACAATAATATGCTTCAAAGACCATGATCATTTAAATATGCTTTATTATATCATGTTCATTTTTAGGCCAAAGCAAAACGTGTTCTCAGTGCACTCTCGAGCGGAAACTATTTTCTCCTTCCACGCGCCGGCATTCGGCGCCGTCTTACTCTTCTCATCGCTTCAAGCGTCAATCGGTGGCGAGTACGGTAAGACGGAAAAATATGCCGGCGCATGGAAGAGGAAAATAGTTTCCGCTCGAGAGAGAAATGAGAGCACGTATTGCCCAGGCCTGATTTATGCTCAAAAAGAACATTTCAAATGATCTGTATTAAAAAGAACTCAATTTTTGCGAACAATAATTTACTGAATAGTCATCAATAATTTACTGAATAGATGTCATTTTACAAATTATAAATGAGAATCAATGAAATTCTGTTCAATTTAAGTTGAAAAGTGATTTTATAGCAAGCACGCACGCAACTAAGATTTTCTTTGCAACAAATTTTTACAAACAAAATTTTTTCGATGTTAATCACTTTATTCTTTGATTTGAATCAGTGCAAACTTATCTAACATCTATTCACTGAACGAATGTTATTTATTTTGAGACGTTTGACTTTGCAATCAAATTGACTAGGATTAATTGAAAATGACTAATTTTCATTTTTTATTTTTTATTTTACGAATTAAAAAAACTCGTCCATTGCGTGTCTGAAAAATTTCCACTGGTTCAAATTAAGAGTAATATTTATGTAATTTTACTACGAGATAAATATTACTTTATCAAGAATTTTATACTTTTGCTTTCTTATGAAGTTATAAATATACACATAATTATGAATTCATTAACGTCTGTAGCACCAAGCGATTATAAAGCTGAATTAGTGAATTTCAACAATGTCCCTCAATACACTTTTGGCATAAAAACTAAGACGGAAAAGCCGAATGATGTTCCTGGTAATTATGTTTTATTTTTTAATTTTTGATTTTCTTGTTCAAATTGCTTTAAAGTGAACTTCTTTTCTAAAAATGTAATCTACTGATCTCTTGACTCTTCAATTTTGCAGAAGCATTTCTTTCAACTGGAAATAATTGGGTAAAATCATAAAAAAATTCAAATATTTTGTAAAAATGCACTTCTGCACAGTACATTACAAAAATGCATGTAAAATAATTTTTAATCTTCTAAGCAATTGAGGAGTCCAATGCAATAACGAGTGCGCAGCCCGGACAGAAAATTATCATGCCGCTATCTAGTAATGGTCTAGATTTCCAAGACTCCATGGTAAAATTACTAAAAATCGAGTGATAATTTTCTACCACTTCCGCACTTTGAAGGAGGAGATTTCAAGCCAAATGCCTGTGTTAAAATGTGACCCCTCAATTGCTATTTACATTTCAATCACATCAGCACATAGGAGATTTAAGGTCATGTCCAGGATCTCGGTCGATAAGTTAGGAATCTACATTAATTTTTATTTTTTCCTGAAGTTTCTTTTTCAAAATAATTATAAGTCAGACATTCGCACTTGAAGGTTTCCTACGATAATTCCCAAACTTTAAAAGAAATATATTTTTTAGTTTCGCTGTAGTGAGAAACTAATATGTCGGTAAGTTTGTTATCGACTCATTAGTTTCTTACTACTTACAGCGAAACTAAAACAGGTATTGCTTTCAAATTTTGGGAATCATGAGACCTTTAAGTGCGTTATGAATGTCTGACTTATTATTATTTTAAAAAAGAAAATTTAGGAAAAAATGAAAATTAATGTAGATTCCTAACTTATCAACCGAGTTCTTGGACATGACCTTAAGAGTAATAACTTAAAACAGCATAGCTTTTTTGGTTACATATGTATTCACTTTTCAGCAAGAAAAAACTAATTAAGACGAATTAAAACGAATACACGAAAGGCTTTAGTGTATCTTGCTTACAATTACTGGCAAAGACGAAATGAACTTGTAATTCTCGTGAATTCGAGAAAACACTTTTATACTACCGAACCTCCTATTCGTCTCAATTCATTGGACAATTTTGACAGATTTAATCTTTTTTAAATTAAATCAATTCTGTTTTTAATTTATTAACAATGGAGAGCAATCAAGTTTTATCTAATCTTTATCTTTTTTAATTCATCAGTACGAATTCAATACAAGATTTTTCAATTTGTATGGATTCACAACATATGTAAAGTAATTAGTGCGAATTGAATCGAATATACAAAGAGCTACCATGAATCTTACTCATCAACAAATACGAATTGGATGTACACGAAAAAATCAAATTCGTTTTAATTTGTTCGAATTAGTTTTTTTTGCTGGGTCTTAATCACATCACAAAATATCTCTTCACGAGCTTTTACTGTAGACAATTTAGTGACAGTATTTTTAAAACTGTCCTTATTAAAAAATCTTATTGTATAATTATATACATCATGAAATCCTACTCTCTAAAACTGAATCATTGATAATTCGCTGTGCATCATCGAATAAAAATCCGCAGTTTCGCAGCGAATATTCGCTGATTCACCCAGCCCAGATTGCACAGCTGCTAATCAGCGAATTTTCGATGATTCTGATTTAGAGGGTACTAAGTATTCTGATTCAAACTCAAGTGAGTTATCATTGAAGAAGTCAATATCATCTCATAATATGATCAGGATCATAAGGATCATAAAGGATCATAAAGGATTATAAAGGATCATAAGGATCATAAAGGTGGGAAGTAGGAAGGTAGAGGTGGAACGACAAATAAGAAACGTGAAAAATGGAAAGTGGGATAATAAACTTGGGAAGTTAGACAATAAAGGTAGAAAGTCTGATAATGTAGATGGAACATGGAACAGTGAAGATGGGGAATAGGATGTTAAAGATAGGATGTTAGAGATGAGAATTGGAAAATGTGATATGCGATCATCATGGTGGAAATTAGAATAACAAAGGTGGGAAATAGGAAATGGAAAGTAGGTGCAAAAACGTAGTAACTAAGATAATAAAGGTATGAAGTGTGATAATGCAGGTGGAAAGTGGAATGGTGACAGCGGGAAGTTGGGATCATAAAGATGGGAAGTGGAAGGCAGGAAGTGGGATTAAAAAGTGTGAAGTGGGAAATTAGAGATGGAAAGTGGCATAATAAAGGTAGTGTGATAATGAAAGTGGGAAGAGGGAAAATGAAGGTACGAAGTAAGAAATGGAAAGTGGGATCATAAACATGGAAATTGAGATTATAAAGGTGGGAGGTGTAGTAATGCTGGTGGATATAGTGGGATAATGAAGGTGGGAAGTGGGATAATGAAGGTGAAAAATGGGATAGTAAAGGTAGGAACTAGGATCAAAAACGTAAGAAGTTAGAGCTGGGAAGTAGAAAGTAAGATTCGGAATCATAAAAATGCGAAGTGGGAAGCTTTAGGTCTGTTAGAAATGCCTGTAAATATTTTAGGAACTTCGATCGGAATTTCCAAGCTCAAAAGCGATGGGATATTTCTTGCGGGTTATTTTTAATCTTATGCCTCGAATTTTCAAACGAAAATTTGCGTTTAAAATTTTATCTTCTTTATTTTTTGGCTTTTTCGAATACTGGGTTTCTTTTTGTTGTAATAGGTCATTTGCAAAAAAACTTTGTCATGATCTCTTTTGTCTGTACTTTTAAATACCTACTCCGAGAAAAGAATACTTGGCTGCCAAAAGCGCGGACTTTTGGAATTTGAGGCAATTGATTCAAAAGCATATACTGTAAAATCCATAGTACCATTTTTGTGTTAACAAAGACGTTACAAATTTCACAGTCAAGAGTTCAAAAATATACATTTTGACCCAATAAAATTAGATTCCAAATGTATTGCACTTTTATAGGCCAAGTCCTTTTTTCTTAGTCTAGGTCTTACACGTATATTATATATAAACCCAATTTTATTAGAAATACATTGTTTAATTTTTTTATACTTATTTTCTATCTTTCTATCTATCTTTCTATCTATCTTTCTATCTTCTATTTTATTTTTCAATCTTGAATCATGACATAAAGTAGAAAAAATAAGTAAGTTAAGTAGAAAAAATAAATATGCACTTTATGTGAGTACTATAAATAGTTTCAAAGTAAACATATATGTTTTAGCACCAGGAACCTATTGTCCTGAAAAAGTTAAACTTGATATGGCTCCTCAATTTAGCTTTGGTCATCGAACGCTACTTGAAAAACCAAATGATATTCCAGGTAAGTTCCCGTTTTCTATATTTAAAACACATTAGCGTATATACATTGTTGATTTAATAAAAAATCTTTGTCCGGTTAAAGATTCCATAACTAGTTTCATGAGTATATTACTGTCATAACATTGATTTGAAAAGAGCCTATAAATCTGAGACTTAAAAAAGGAAACTATAATTAAAACTTATAAATATATTTATTACAGCGCCTGGAACTTATTGCCCCGAGAAAGTCAATCTTGATAAAGGTCCGCAATACAGTTTGACTGGTAAAGGTCAAATTGAAAAACTTGATAATCTCCCAGGTAAGTTATATTAACTTGATCTCGAACTTCATTTATTTTTTATAAATAAATGTGAAAAAACACAAGTGCGAAATGAATTTGTCAACTAGACTTTAAAGTTCACGCATGAAAATTAAGTTTTGAACGTTCATATGAACGGGGCAAACAAAATTAAAGAAAAGTCTCGTGATAAACCTCATTGCATGTACATATGACAACAATAACTTTTAGAAAACACACTTTTATTTAATAATAAGGGGTAAAAACAACTTCTAACAAAAATATGTCGAGAATCCGAAATAAACAAAAATGCAATATGTTATCAGTTAGGTTTTATTAAAAAAGATTGTAATATCAACATTTAAAATATATTAACATAGTATGTAATGTTTCAGCACCAGGAACATATTCACCAGAGAAAATAAATTTGTACAAATCATTGCAGTTCACTTTTGGTCTTAGAACACAGACGGAAAAACCAAATGACATTCCAGGTATAATTGCATAAAGATATTTTAAAGCATGATGTACTGTAACCAGATTTTACTTTGTTACCACAATTTTACTTATTTTATAATTAATTTCTGATTAATTGGCTTAATTTATTATTTTTTATATTAATTCTTGAACGCCAAGTTATTTAATTTTAAGAAACGGGAAAATAATTACACCCAACTTTATTCAATTGAAGATTTTATTTTTACTTTACTTTAATTTTTATAATTTATGTCAAACTAACTCAATATTTTAATTAAATACACTAAATTATCCCGACACTGGAGAGTGTCGGGATAAGGAAGAAAACACTGATTTTAATCTTTTAACATATTTTAATTAAATTGCTAGATTCTTGACTCTATTTTTTGAATTGATGAATTTACAAAACATTCGGCCATGAGGCCGAGTAAAATACAATAAAACGAAACACTTGAGCACTAAATTCTTTTAAACAAAACAGAATTA
>WNHD01006464.1:0-19196 GCA_011057455.1 Ganaspis sp. Gsp50 | reverse complement strand
CTTCTTTTGAACTTCTTTCAAACTTCTTTCGAAAGCTCGAAAGTTTTTTTTTAAAGTAAAATTAGCATCTCGATTAGAATTTAAAGTTCAATTAATAATTAAATGAAAATCCGGCAAATGTTATTTGACAAACAGTTTTGTTGAATGGACAAAAACAAATGAACAAAATGAGCAAAATTATTTAGAGAAAAGTTATTAAATGAAAAGTATTAAATAAATTATATTGATTTTCAGTTCATTTCTGGTTTTAACACGAATGCAAGTACTTTTCTAAAACTATTTGCATCAAATCGAACACTTATTTTTTTCTGTGAAAGAAAAGTAGTGAATGAAAAGTAGTGAAAGAAAAGTAGTGAATGAAAAGTAGTGAATGAAAAGTAGTACTACTAATTAGTAACTAATTAAAATACAAAAAAAAAATAAAAGAAATATGTTCCAATCGATTGTGAAAGTTGATACGGACTGATAAAGTTACGAATCTGAAATGTGACTGAGTTATCGAATATCACGAGAAGAAGCCTTTCTTTTGCATTAAATCTCCATAAGGTCGATCGATCTTCGAATGCAAATTTTAAAAGTCGATGCATGCATATCGTCGACAGTGAGTATCTCAAGAGAACATTCAAAGCAGTTTCTCTGAATTTCAAAACCTCAGCTTTTATCAACCCTTTCATTTTTTGCACAAGCGGCTAAAAAATTGAACAGTTTCAACCTTCAAAAAATGCAACTAGTGTCGAAAAAACGCATATGAATTGAAAAAATTTGCATCCTAAATTTGCGCAACTTGAATACGTTTTTGCAAAATAAGTTTCTACACAACTTGAATAAGTTTCTACACAACTTGAACAATTTTCGATTGATCCAAAAATTTTATCGACTCAAAATTATTCAAAATTTGGAGTCTAACAAAAAATTCTTTCCAAAAGTTTCTTTACAATTTTTGAAAATTATTTAAAGAAAGAAATAATAATTCGAACCGAAGGTAATAAACTTAAAACAATGCTTCTCTATGAGGAAGTAAATTAATAATTCACGTTTATTGGTTGAATAAATGAAACAATTGAATTAATAATCCAAACTTGAAAAATGGTCCAAGAAGGAGAATTATTCGAGCGAAAAAGTAATTAACAGAAATTAATAAAAAGTAAAATTTAGTTCGAGCTAAAAAATGAATACTAGGGGAAACTGAAGCTAAAAAAATTAATTTAGGTTTACAGAGTATTTTTAAAAAGTTTTTAAAATCTGGATTAAAAAAGTTGAAGACAAATAGAACTTGTTGTTATTTATCATCTGGTTAAAAATGTCGATGCAGATTATTAAAATCGCTGGGGAGCTTTTTACATCAGTTTGTTTGACGAGAAATAAAGTTTTGCGTAAATAATCCGTTTAAATCCAAACTCGCTCTGTCAATCACAAACAAATTCATGATAAAAATATACATTACTTTTTGTGCCAACTATGTGCGCACCTTTGAAACATTTTTACAAAATTTTTATTCCGATTTTTTGAAACAATTGAAATTGAAGCGGAAATTATAAGCAAAATGGTTGAGAATTTTTTGAATCTTGATGTTTTGACTACTTTGATTAATTTGACCAATTTTGAGAGAATTTTTCACTGGAGCAAAATTGTTGAGTTTGATGTATAAATAAATAAAATTCTTAATTATTATTTAATATGTGGTATAGAATAATAGGTTTAATATGTAATAGAATTATAATAGGTTTAATATGTAATAGAATAATAGTTATAGTAGAATTTATTTCTTACATTGTGCAAAATGTAGATCAATTTATTCGATTTTTGGAAGGATTAAAAAATGAAAAAAAACATTTTCAATTTTCAGTCCTTTCTTCCAATAATCGAATAAATTGATCTACAGTAGAATAATAGGTTTAATATGTAATAGAATGTATAATATATAATAGCATGTATAATATATAATATAAAAATAGTTTAATATATATAATAATTTATATAATATATAACTGAATGTTTTCAAGTAAAAAAGATATTCTTTAATGCACGTTTTCAATTCTGCTATAGGTAATTAATTTTTTTCCGATTGAATTTTGTTTCCACTTGGATTTTTTTTCCAATGAAAATAAAGGCAAGGTAAAAATCATCAAAACGAGACCGTAATACATAGCAATTGATACCAGTAGGAGATCTTCTCAAGCCTGAAAATTGAGATTACTCAGCCGTAAAATACACTGATTTTATTGATTCCGAGAAGAGGCAGAAATTTGTCTTAAGTCTTTTAGTTTCATTTTTTAAACTCCTCGCTAGTTAGTGCGTAAATTTCTTTACTCACAAAATTTCTTGTCATGTAAAAAGTACATGCAAAAATGTTTTATATTTGGTTATAACTCAATAGGCATGTACGAACTTTCTATTTACGCGTATTTAGATTTATTAACTTTTTTTGCATTAATTACTTTTTTACATTAATTACTTTCTTATATTTATTACTTTTTTACATTAATTACTTTTTTACATTTATTACTTTTTTACATTAATTACTTCTTTACTTTTATTACTTTTTTACATTTATCTTCATTTACCTATTTTCCATTCATTTCATAAAACAGAAATTTAGTAATTTTTCGACAAAGAAAGAGTCGAGATAGTAAATGTGAATATCTATTTTTAAAAAAATTTGATTGACAACTTTAAATTCGTTTTTCAATTTTTTTTTACGTTACACACTATTTTGCTCTCTACCCGTAGCGGAAATTGACGTTTTAGAAAAGTGCAGAAAAGTTTTACTTTGAAATTAGAAACCCGTCAACGCTCGTGTGCTTCTCATTAAAGACTAGTGAGTCGATGGAAAACTTGTCCGATTGCAAATAAGAAAGCTTCTTTTGTACATATAATCCAATTCCAGATATAAAGCGAGATTTTCAGTTGAAAGACGAACTAAAGCACTTTTGCCAAACATGTAACAAATTTGCTACTTGCTTTTTTCTGGATTTTTCAAAAAAATAATAATGATTCATAATTCTTTATTTTAACTATTAATAAATTTACTAAATTTGTCATTCTGCAATTTATTAACCATTTATTTTCTGTTTCTATTTTTATTTCTACTTTTCTTGCATTTTCCAATAAAATTAAATTTTTTCTTCTCCAGTCACAGCTTTTCTAACAAAGTTTGTCATTTTTTGTTTTATTTCCATAATTTTATTGGCATTTTAAAACCAATTGCATAAAAGAATACAAATTCTAAATGAAATGTTAGAAACTATGGATATGAAATGTTAAAGAAGTTAAAATATGGATAAAATTATAAAGTAAAATTATTATTGATTAAAAATATTAAAAAAAATATTGAATAAACATATTTATTAAAAATATTGATTAAAAGTAATGATTAAAATGTTTATTAAAAATATTGAGTAAAAATATTGATTAAAATATTGAGTAAAAATATTGATTAAAAATATTGAGTAAAAATATTGAGTAAAAATATTGAGTAAAAATATTGAATAAAAATATTAAGTAAAAATATTAAGTAAAAGTATGAAGTAAAAATATCAGGTAAGATTATTAAGTTTTAAATGAATTATTAAGCTTATTAATGAGTGAATGAGTCTAAATGTAGAAAAGACGTTATGAAGAGCGTCTATCTATATCTTGCGAAAAATACAGAAATCTTTGCGAAGAAGCAGTTTCTGTAAAATGAGAAGAAAATTTTCAAAGGAACTTACAGACGTCTCGAAAGATTTAAGAAAATTTCAATAAGGCTGAAGAGATTTAGAAATTTTCAAAGACTCAGCAAACCTTACAAAGTAATAATTTCTTGTTATGTATTTTTCATAAAAAGCAATTTTAACAAATTTGTGTCAAACTTCAAAAAAACTTGACTGTCTCTATCTATGTATTTTTCGCAACAAAAATACATTTTCAAGTTTCGTTTAAAGACAAAATTAATCTGCTACAGTTACCGACATTTTGCTACAAATTTTACGGATTTTCCGACTATTATAACAGAAAATGTTAACATTTATTATATCATATGGTAAAATAGTATTGAATTTAGAAATCATTCGATGCGTAAAGTAGAATTCGTAAAATTCTATTCGAATTCTATAGAATTCTATAGAATTTCGAAGAATTTCGAAGAATTTTTATAGAATGTCGAATCAACTAGATATCAAATAGATTTGAATATATTCAAATCTATACTAATATATTATAACTTGATATCTAGTTGATACTTTCAAAAAAGTATCAAAGTATTCAAAGCCTATGAATAGATTCAATAAAACTGTAAAATTAGGAAGAATGTTGTGCTACCCAGTTATTCAATCAAGATTTTAATTAAAAAACCAATATGTTCAAAAGGACGCAAAAGGAGCATAACATTGCTATACAAAATGGGATTCTGGAGCAGCTAAGTGTTTCTGATAAAGCTGTTGAAGGTGAAAAACCACATAAATCACGCATCTAATTGCAGGTATAGGAGTTACAAAAAAGCCCATAGGATCTTATCGTCTGGAAAAAGTGGTTTAAATACAAGGCTCCCGTAAAATACACAACTCTAAAGAACATCTGTATTCAACTCAGTGTTAGTTACACGTCACGTAATTCACAAATACTCAATATTGATGTGACACAGGAACGCCTCTCTGATAATAACGTTATCCAAGAGCAGGGTATTATCATGCCTGGAGTGCTGCAAATTATTGTAACTGATCCAGGGCGTTAGCGGAAATGTCGACCCTCGCATTCAAAGTGTATATAGAAACAACTTTCTTACACGCGACTTCCTGCCCAACGTTAAACATTCTCCCACTCTATGAGTCCTTCAACGAGCTCTACAGTGAGCTCCTCGATATGCCCTAATATATGCCAGGTTGTATCACAGAAAAAAATCGGTTCAAATCCGTTTCGTATTATTTTGAACCAATGAAAATAGATACTTTTTGCGCAAATACATAATGTACGCTTTTTGTGCAAATACATAATACGCGTTATGTGCGCAGATACATGATACACGTTATGTGCGCAGATACATGATACACGCTATGTGCGCAAATGCATGATATAAGCTACAAGCGCGAGTACATAATCGTTAAAATGTTGGCATCATTGAGTTCTCTAGAGGCGTCAATTTCTTACAAGTGCCCATCAAGGTTTTCTCGTCTCAAGGTGTCTTCGCGCCATTTCAAAAAAGAAAGACAAGTTTTTAATTGGCGCCAACCTCCAGCAATGCGGAAAGCTCCGAGTGATTAAAAACGTAAAAACGAGCGACAAAAATCATCGCTTTATGCGTCGTTAGACTCGTAAAAATCCCAGAAATGCTGGCTTTTAATTATCCTTTTGATTTCAATTCAGAGAAAAGATTTTAATTTAAGCAATTTCGTCAACGGTATTGCAAAATTAAAAGTGTTTTTACAAGTCCGTGTATAGTATATTGCTTCCTCAGGAAGTACAGTTTTTATGTAAAACACGTGTTTTATTTGTATACCGGGATTTTCTGTATAATACTTTCTTTTGCATATACTCCGATTATTATTATTATTATTATTATTATTATTATTATTATTATTATTATATATTTAATATTATCTACACAATATTATACACACAATTTGTAATATTGTGTATTAAAAACTCAGCTTTTACGCTCCATGGTGCGCTAAACGTGCTTTTACGCACTAGTGCGTAAAGAGTCGAGTTTTCAACGCACACTGTTACAAAATAGTTCCCCACTTTCGCCCATATTGCATACAACATTTTTTTGTACTGCTGTGTGTTAAAAAACCAACTTTTTACGTCTGCTAAAAGTATTTTTTACGCTTCCCAGTGCGCAAAAAGTACTTTCTACGCACTAGTGCATAAAAAGTAGAGTTTTAACGCACGCTATTACAAGATAATTCCCTAGATGTGCCCATCTTGCACACCAATTTTTTCGTACTATTATGTGTTAAGAAATCAAGTTTTTACGCTCCTTAGTGTGCTAAAAGCATACTTTCTTCGCCCTAGTGAGTAAAAAGTCTAGTTTTTAACTATTACAAAATAGCTTCTCAGTTGCGTCTACGTTGCACACAAATTTTTTCGTACTATTGAATGTTAAAAAATCAACTTTTTAAGCACCCTAGTGCACTAAAAGTACTTTTTACATTCCCTAGTGAGCTAAAAGTACTTTTACACTCCCTAGTGCGCTAAAAGTACTTTTTACGCTCCTTAGTACACTAAAAGTACTTTTTATTCTCCCTAGTGCACTAAAAGTACTTTCTACGCACTAGTGCGCAGAAAGTCGAGTTTTTTAACGCATACTTTTACAAAAATTCGTTTGTGGATGTGCCAGCGGTTACCAAACTGTTCTATAAAAAATCGTGAATGAAGTCTCCTTGATTTTTTTAACTCTCTACTTTTTTCAAGAATTGTTGGTATTTAATGAAAAAAAAATACAAGATTTGGACTATTTTGAAAGTTGAAAGTAGTTTCCAATATTTTTTGATTTTGATAGGGGAATGATGGATATATATAGTAAGAAGAACTTTTGTACCTTTGGGAGAAAAGTTTCCAATTTGTCAACGAGTTTTTGAACTTATGTCGCTGATGATAAAGTGATTGCTTTCGACTCTTGCCCGCCCTTTTCTGTCATTCGTTTCGCAGAAGGGAAAACTTAAAAAAATATTTTTCAAAAAATAATAAATCCATTTTAAGCCCTACGATTAATTTCCAAACGTTACTTTCCAGACTGAATTCAAATGCGAAAAATATTGGGGAAGGGACAAAGTTTATTTTACATTGAAAATGGAAAATAATATATTGAAACATTTAAACAGTATTGCAAAAATTTGCAGTATTATTAAAAAATTTGCAGCAATATTACAAAATTTGTAGCAATATTAACAAAATTTGTAGCAATATTAACAAATTTGTAGCAATATTAATAAATTTGTAGCAATATTATAAACTTTGTAGCAATGTTACAAAATTTGCAATAATATTACAAAATTTGCGGCAATGAAATGAAATGAGAAATAAGAAAGAGTACTAAGAATTCTTAATCACACATTAAGAATTAGAAATAAAAATTGAATTAAAAATGAAAAGGGAATTAAAATTTGCATAAATAAGTAGGAAAAAGTCAGTTAGCGGTTAAATCAAAAGAATAAGACTACTTTTCATTAAAGTGAGAATTTTATATTCTTGTTAGTTTTACTAAGAGGCACTTCACTCTTGTCTACAAGTTTCGCCTTTTCACGGTTCGTTCTTTTCTCTCGCAATAAAAGCAGAATAGCTGTCCATTGGAAGTTTTGTTTAAGTCTCAAACGTGTTCTGAATTTTTGTAGCTTGCGACGTAAATTTCTTAAATAGAAGTTTACTTTTCGTCCGCCAGAAAACTTCTTAAACTTTCTGGACAGTTTTCGGTGTCTGTTTCACTGAACATAAGTTTAACAAGTGTAACGTAAGTCAATTTAAAACTTGTCTTCTAAATTATTGTAATATTTAAAGTTCAAAAAGTTATATCTTCAAACCTTCTTTTTATTGTCTAATTTGCATTCTTTGATCAAAGGTAATACGAAACATATTTCTTTTAATATAAAATATATTTAAATAAACAAATTTTTTAAAAAAAGGCGTCGAAACTTCTGGGAAAATTGTGAATAGTTAAAAAAATAAGTAGAAGATGAGAAAGAGAAATACTAAATCGCTTGTGTTTAAAATTTCGAAAATAAGGAAGTCGTATTTAATAGTCTTTTATTTACGAAAGAAATTTAAAAATGACTTCTTTCCTGGATATAAGATTATGTTAATAACTCTGAGATATTTTCCAGTTGTTGTACAAGTCATTGTACTTTCAGAGTCTTTTGTGGGATTTCTTTCCTGCTGGAGGTGTTGGATGCAAATTTTTCTCAAATTGAGAGTCTTCCCACTCTCGATAAGTTATTCTTTCTATACTTAAGTTTGTCATAATCTTGTTAAAAAAAACTCTTAAAAATTAATGGTTTCCTAAAGATCTCAATTTAGTGCTCTTTTTTTTTCTTTTCTATTTATTTATTTATTTCTTTCTTTCTTTTTTATTAATTCTGATAATTAATTCTCATAATTCATCCTAATAATTAATTCTAGCAATTAATTCTGATAATTAATCCTGATAATTAATTCTGATAATTAATCCTGATAATTAATTCTGATAATTAATTCTGATAATTAATCTTGATAATTAATTCTGATAATTAATTCTGATAATTAATTTTGATGATTAATTCTGATATTTAATTCTGATAATTAATTTTGATGATAACTTTTGATAATTAATTCCGATAATTAATTTTGATGATTAATTCTGATAATTAATTTTAATCCTAATACTGGATTAATAATTAAATATAAATGATTCTAATTAAATTGTCTTAAAAGAAATTAAATGCAAACGAGCATGCAAAGATATGTTTTAACTTCTAATAATTTTTACCTCTTTATTTATCTTTTTCTTTGAAAATTGAATTCAGTCTGAAAACTAAGAAATTGCGGATGTAAAATAGAACTTATTAAAATTTTCGACTTTAGAAAGTGGCAGTTGAATTTCGAAGCGTGGAAAATTGGAAATTACGTCATAAAATTCACATCCATCGGAAATGCTCCAAAAATTGACTCTACGAAACATCATCTCAGGAAACTTACAGGAAATGCTCTTTGAAAAGTGAATAAATATTTATACGATCACAGAGCGAGTTATTTCAAGTCCATATAGCGAGTTTATCTTTGACTTTCATTTTACTTTTAAAATGTACTTTTAATTAAAAAAAACCATATATTTACAATCAATGTTCGTATATTTGAAATTCTTGAAAAAATCACCCAATTAAAAATTGCCAGCTTGTGTTTAACAAATAAAGAAAGAATATTTTTCTCTGAATCGTTTCAATACTATTTTCCGCTCTTATTTTGTTACTTTAAAAAATAATTAAAAACAAAAGATGTTGAAATAAGAAAATTAATAAATGACCAAAGGATTTTTTTTTATTTAAGATTTTATAATAGTTTTTATTGAAATGATGTCTACTGTCAGCGAGAATGTCAGATTGAAACGTCCAAGAAGAAAATTTTCCTATAAGCTTGGAAATGAGGATTAAATTTTTGAAGCATACTTTTAAAAAGATTTCCAAGACCTAAGCCGTTGAAGTTAAGCACGGGATTGTCATTTAAAAGCTTAACCTTTTTAAAATTTAAATTTCTGAAATTTGAATAATAGTTTTAATCTTGCAGCTTATCAGAATCGAGGAACAAATGCATAGGATTTGAAAACTCGCTTTTGGTATCAGGTTTAAGAATATTTGTCTAAACTGTACAACAAAGATACTTTTTAATAAGGCTTACTCTCGGAAGAAGAAATCGTTTTAAAAAAGTCCTTTTTTTTAAAAAAAAAAGTTTGTATTTAAAATAAGTGTATTTAAAAAGTATTTTTTGTTTCAAAAGGATTTTAGTTCAAAGTATTTTTTGTTTCAAAAAGATTTTATTTAAATTTTATTTAAAAAAAGTGTGTATTTAAAAAGTACTTTTTGTTTCAAAAAGATTTTATTCAAAAAAACTCTAAGCAAACTTTATTGGGAAAAGTATCTATTTATCTCTATACATATAACACTTTTTTTAAAAAAAGAAAAGTTTTTGTTATTATAATAAAAATAAGCTATTTTGTGCCCGTAAATGTATTTGAATAAATAAACGGACAATTTTTTCAGTGAAAAAGCTCTATCTATTGAATTTTTATATTAAAATATTCTCTCAATATAAATTTCTAACGTTTTTGAAACAAATTTGAACCAACAAATGAATTTTTTTGTTTTAAAACACACGCAATATAAGTTTATTCAAATAAAAGTAGAGCTTTCATTAAAACCTTTTAACGCGTTATTTGAAATCGAGCGGGAATTCAATCAATTTTCCCTCTAGACGTAATTAAATTTAAAATATTAAAAAATTAAATGCTGTTAAAAAACAGAAAATATCAGCAATTCGAAATCTAGATAGTGATGAAATATAAAATGAAATGATCATTGATAATTGTAAAATTGAAAATTAAAAGAAAAATGTAAAAAAATCATTTCACTTTAAAGTCTGTAGCAGAAAATTAATTTACTGAAATTGAACAAGTACAATGGGAAAAATGTTGAAAAGTGGAAAATTGAGAATATTAAAAAAAGTCAAAAAATGAGTTGAAATAGAATGAAAAAGAATATTGATAGAAAATTGAGAATTTTAAAAAGTAAAAGACTATAAATGAAAAAAGTATGCGAAATATTAATAATATTAATAATACACGAAATTTTAAGTAATTAAAATTTATTTGGCAAGTGCTTAACATTTTGAACGTTTCAAGAGGACGGAACGTTTATTTTATAATATATATTTTAATTATAAATTGACTGAAAGTACACGCTAAACCATTACTTATTATTTTTTTCACATATTACGACTAAATTTCACACCTCTTCTTGTCAATTTTTCCATTCATAATTTATTTATTTATTCATAAATTCTTATAATAATGTAAAATGATTGCCTTATTCAATAACACTTGACCGTCACTATGAACAATTAATATTTTATAAAATGGTTTAATTAACATCTGAATTACCCATAATTAAAATTTAGATTGACTGAAATTTACATAAATTTAAATTATAATATTGTTACAGACAAGTTTGAAATTAATTGAAATTCGCACAAATTAAAATATAGATCGATTAAAATTTGTATTAATTTTAACACTCCAATCTAAATAGGTTCTTAATTAAATTGCAATTAATTAGACATTTAAATTTGAGTGGAGATATTGAAACCAGTAATAAATAAAAATTTAAATTATGATCAAAATTGGAATCGTTTCAAGTATGAGTAAATTAAATATTGAAATAATCCTTTGACTAAATAAATTGTAATATCGTACAAATTTTATTAAATAATTTAATTTTAATTCGGGACAGAATAAATTTCATCGACTTTTTAATCAGTGTTAATACATCAATTTTGAGATTATCAAAAGAATGGATAAATTTTGACTTAATCGAAAGAAAGAATAAATTTTTAATCAATCAAAAGAACGAATAAACTTTGAATCAATCAAAAGAATTAATAAACTTTGAATCAATCGAAAGAATTAATAAATTTTGAACCAATAGAAATTAGAGGAACAAAATTCAATTTTGAATCAGGCAAAATTTGAATAAATAAATTTTGAATTGTGCCCAAGTCGACTGAAATTTTTGTTTCAATTTAAAAGCAAGTTTTGATTCGTAAGTCAAATATTTTTATATTGATTAAAGTATTTTTTTCTTGATTCAAGTATTGTCCTCTTTATTCAATTATTTTTTTCTTTATTCAAGTATCTTTTTATTCAATTATTGTCTTTTTTATTCAAGTATTTTCTTCTTTATTAAAGTACTTTTTCTTGCAAGAACAACTATTCGTTAATGAAATATTTAATCTTGATTCAAGTGTTCAGGTATTTAGTATTCATTTTAGTATTTAATTTAAATTCAAGTATTTTATTCTTGATTCAAAACTTGCATCTTGATTTAAGCATTCAATTATTTAAACTTAATTCGTAAATCAAGAAGAAAACTTGAATCAAGTCTAAATAATTGAAATTATTTAAATCTTTATTCAAATATTTTTATTAGTATTTCTTCTTGCAAGGATAACCATTCCTAATTCAAATATTTTTTCTTGATTCAAGTATTTTTTCTTGATTCAAGTATTATCCTCTTTATTCAATTATTTTCTTCTTTATTGAAGTATTTTTTCTTGATTCAAGTATTTTTTCTTGATTTAAGTATTGTCCTTTTGATTCAAGTATTATCCTTTTGATTCAAGTATTTTCTTTTTTATTCAAGTACTTTTTCTTGATTCAAATATTTTTCTTGCAAGAATAACTATTCTTGAATCAAATATTTAATCTTTATTCAAGCATTTATAATGTAGATTCAAGAATTAATTCATGATTTAATTATTTAAACTTAATAAATGTATATTTTATTCTTGTAATAAAAAATATTTTTCATCTCATATGTAAAATTCTTGTAAGAAATTTAAATTATGCTTAAAAAAAATAGATGCAAGTATATTTTAATTCTTGTTTAACGAAAACCTTTCTCTTCGTTGCTAAATGACAATTTAAAAAAAATACTTTTTAAACTTTTTTCCATTTCTGTGCTCTTGATATTTTCCCATTAACATTCCGCAAAATTTTTGCCTTTTTCCTGATTTCCCTGACCTATTTTTATCCTCAAATTTTTCCAAAATGTAGCAAAAACAAATATCAATTTACAACCCTAGAAAAATAATAAAAGTTTCCCAAACGTTTTTTACAAAACGCAAAAAGTGATTTTGGTCTTTTATTAATATTTTCATTACGTTAGAGTGGCCACAACGAATTGAATTTCATTTGATTGAAGTTCACAACGTTTTATCAACAATTTAAAAGAAATTAACATGTCATGAATATTATAAACATTTGTGCCTAAATTTAAAAAAAAAAATAATTAAATAAACTAAAGTTTAAAAAACACTTTGAGATAGAAATTGAAAAGCAAAAATAGAAATTTTTTTTAAATTGGATTCGTTGATCAAAAACGTTATGGACTTGAACTTGATTTGAATTTTAAATGTTGCATCGTTCTGCCAATAAAATGTAATGAGAACGTGATTGTGTTTGAGAACAAATTGAAAAAGCCTCAACTATTTTCAGCGAGTAGGCAAAGTTGTGATACAAGCAGTTTGACACTGCATTCACGTAGGAAGTGCATTGAAAAGAGTTGAATGGCTATTTTAGTCGGGAGTGGAAATTATTCAATGGTATTATAATCAAGCTAGTAATTTGCCAACATGGCAAGTAACTCTTGAAGATTGGCTTTGTCTTATTAGGAGACTTTAGAGTGTTGAAGTCGCAGTGGCAAAGGCAAAGGCAGAGGAGGCAAAGGCAAAGTCTTGAATATGCCTTGGCCTTTAAAGATTTCAGGGGTGAGAGGACATAGAAGGGAAGTTGGTTCCAGTGTGTGCCCCGTGTGGGATTCTCCCACGAACGGTCCTCGCCTTCGTATACTATAACTATAAGACCATAAGACCCTTATCTTGCCACTCATCTACTTAACGCGCAGACGAAGGCGACTTTCAACCTCTATTCCCTTTTTCTCTCCTTTCCTTTTCTCTCCTTCTTCAAGCCGCATAATTACGATTTTCTGCCACCTTTTCAGATTAATCTCTCAAACATTGATCATTCTTGCTTCAATCGAGGAAAGAAGAAGAAATCCGTGCCATTAAAGCTGACACGATTTTCAGTCAAGCTCTAACGCTACGATAATCGCCTCTTAACATTAAATGTCCAATCCATTAGGTCTTTTAATTAACGATCTGTAATAACGTTTTTATGTCTGCTAATGATAAAGCGGCCGACTATTAATAATGAATGGATCATGTGCTCGATATTAATGTACCTTTAGTCTCAATTTTATTGACTACCGTGTTTCTCTTATCCCATTCAAACAAAAAGTGCAATTAATTTTTGCAAAAATTTAATAACTCGAAAACTCCATGATGAGCTTTTAATTCATTTCAAGATTCATTAATTAATCGTGAAGGTCTTTTTTTGTTTATTTTAGATCTATTATTTATCATTAAAGGGTTTTTCTTATTGTACAAGAATGGTTATTTATCATACAAGAGTGATTATTCATGATCCAATTATTATTTTTTACCATCCAAGAATTATTTATCATCTAAAAATAATGGTTATTTATCATTCAAGGGTAATTACTTATCATTCAAGAAATTTATACAAGTTACTCTTTGTACAAAGAAAAAATATTAGAATCTACAGTAAATACTTGAATCAAAAATAAATATTTGAATCAAGAACATTTATTATTGCAAAAGTAATACTTGAATCAAGATAAGCAAACTTGAATCAAGAAAAAATATTTAAATCAAGATAAAAATACTTGAATCAAGAAAAACATACTTGAATCAAGAGAAAAATACTTGAATCAAGAGAAAAATATTTGAAAAAAGAGAAAAATACTTGAATCAAGAAAAAATACTTGAATCAAGAAATATTTGAATCGATAGTAGTCATTCTTGCATAAAGAATAAATACTTGAATAAAAAACTTGAATTAAGAAAAAAATACTTGAATCAAGAAAAAAATACTTGAATCAAGAGAAAAATACTTAAATCAAGAGAAAAATACTTGAAACAAGAGAAAAATACTTTAATCAAGAGAAAAATACTTGAATCAAGAGAAAAATATTTGAAACAAGAGAAAAATACTTGAATCAAGAAATATTTGAATCGATAGTAGTCATTCTTGTATAAAGAATAAATACTTGAATAAAAAAACTTGAATTAAGAAAAAAATACTTGAATCAAGAGAAAAATACTTGAATAAGAAAAATACTTGAATCAAGAAATATTTGAATAAATAATAGTCATTCTTGCATAAAGAATAAATACTTGAATAAAACAAACTTGAAAAAAGATAAATACTTGAATCAAGGAATATTTGAATTAATAGTAGTCATTCTTGCATAAAGAATAAACACTTGAATAAAAAAAACTTGAATTAAGAAAAAAAAACTTAAATCAAGAAATACTTTAACCAATAATAGTCATTTAGTCATTCTTTTACAATTAAAAATGAACTTGAATCAAGGATAAAGATTTGACTCAAGAATAGTTATTCTTGCAAGAAAAAAATACTTGAATTAATAGAAAATACTTGAATTAATAAAAAATACTTGAATCAAGAAATAAAATATTTGAATCAAGAACAAATATTTGAATCACGAATAGTTATTTTTGCAACAAGAATAAAATAAAATGATTTAAGTCGAACAAAAGTGAATTTTAATCAAACAAATTTGTTGTCAATTGATCCCTTCATGTTTGAATTATACAAATTTCCATATTTATTTCAAAGAAAAGTTTTTCATAGTTAAGAATCATTATTCATCATCCAAAAATTAGTACCAAGATTGATTACTTATTCCTGCAGTACTGCTTACTATATTTTAAAATAATTATTGATAATTCCGGAATTACTATTAATTTATCATTCCAGAAGCAGATAACAGAACAATAAATTCACTTCAAAATTTATAATTTCGATTATAAGATTAATTAATTGCAGAAAAATTCATTTGTTGCAAATAATTAAAAACTGCAAGTGTTTTTAATTTGAAATGCTTACTGATATTGATTTTCACAGACTTACGTTTCCTTTGCACAAAATAGCACACGGCAGTCGACTATGAAATATTGAACAACTCGAACGTTGACCTTTGAATTAAAAGAGAATTTTTCATCTCCTGATCCTTAGAGAGGAAAATAAAAAATTCCAAGTACGGAATAATATAAGGCTCGATTCAGTTTTTAAAAATCACTAACGACACAAAATGTAACGACCTTTATCTACATTTAAATTTAAACCTATTCTCGCTTTCCTAAAAATCATCTATTTTTGAATATTCACTAAAAACATTCCGGAAATTTTCTAAACTTGTTTTCTTCATTAATTTTAATGAAATATGTTTATATGAATACATCATATAAAAATGATGATATTATATGATATCATCATGTTATCATAACATGATACTGTTTGTAATAAAGTATCGTTGCATAAAGTTTACGTTTCTTTCGTTTAAGAAAAACTAAAACGTTGCAAACTCCAACGTCACCTGATTATATGAATGAAACACGATTATATTACAAAAACCAGAATTTAAACAAAACGAAACTAAAATCGTACACTGCAAAAACTGGTGTCTTGAACTAAGACATCAAGCGTCTTACCGTAAGACATTTTACGTCTTAATATGCCAAAAAGTGTCATATTTCGCTGTCTTAAAGCGCTTAATGTAAGACATTTTGCGTCTTAATACGCCAAAGTGTCATATTTTGCTGTCTTAAAGCGCTTAATGTCTTAAGGTAAGACACTTGATGTCTTAGTTCAAAACATCAATTAAGTTTTATCAGTTTATGCAAGGTTTTTAAATCTGGTTAAAAAAAGAACGATAAATTTCAAAACAGGTCAACCCTTTCAACTTGAAAATCTTTCGAGATTTTACAATCTTCTAAACTGAAAGTTATTCACTGGGAAAATCTTCAAGTTCAAATTTTTCCCTCCAATGATTCTCAATCCACTGGATAGCAGTTCAAAGATTATTCGAGATTTATTAAAAATTCTCAATCGATAGGAGGGTTAAAATACTTCAAACGTAATTATCCGTAAAATAAATCCACGAGAAAAATTAACCGATTTTCTCGCGAATTCAATTAAACTGGAAAAAAGCTGATAAAATCTGCTAACATCACTGCTAACATTACGGCCAAACATTTAGACGGAAAATGGTTAAGTCTTTTTTCCGTCTATTAGCAATGATAGTCTAAATGTTATACATATCTATAACAATGATCTATAGCAATGAAACAATCTATAAACAATCTATAGCAATGATAGTCTAAATGTTATATATATATATATAATAATATAATAGATGCTAATATATATTAATAGATGCTAAAATAAGAAAATAAAATATATACTATCTATATATAAGGAAGCTTGACAAGAAAAGGATTCAGATAAAATTCACTTAACAGCGGAAATTGCAGCTTATTAAACGTGAATTTAAAATATCCTGATCTGCGTCTGACTGACTTTCTTTTCGTTTTTATTCGAATGAAAATGGGGCGATTTCTTTGAAGAAGAGAAAAATAAACGGACCGCTGAATTCCGCGGCCGGTTATTACCGAACAAAGAGAACGGTTGGCGTGCTGAAAAGTGTAATAAAAAGACAAATAGAAATGGTGAGCTTAAGGTATCATATTACAAAGCAAAGATCAGAGAGTAAAGAGCAAAGGCCAGGGCTACTCTTTTATTGTCTGTGTCGTTGGCAGGACTTTCGACATTAAAGTTCACACGTTTCTAGACCAGGAGAATTTTCAGACCACGCAGGACTTCCTCTCTAAACGATTCGCGATTTTTTCTCTGTGTGACAACATAATGAAAAAAAAATCTCAGATTTTCATTTTTTTGGTCAACAGTTTGCACAAATCGATATAGAAAAGTCTATATACATTGCTTTGATTTGTATGGCAGTGTTATTGAATTCGAGAATAAATTCTATAAATCATTTCAAATGTGGTCCAACGTAGAGCATATCGTCTGCTATAAATTATTACTGCATTTCCATTGACTGCACTCGAGTGCGAACCGATACGCCACATTTATCTTAAATATTTATTTTCATTTCATTTTTTTGCTTTTTCTTTATCAAAACTCAATGAGTTCGTTTTTACTTTATTAATTACAATCACGTTTGTTTTGGTCCGTTTTCAACACTGCACGCTTTATTAAATTTTACAAAACTCTTTATTTTACATTAAATTCACGAAATTTGGTTTTGTACGATCACTGCAAAAAATGGTACCTTACTGAAAAAAAATATTTAAGAAATTTCAATAAACGGATTGTACATTTTAATGTAATATTATTACTTTAATATAATATTTTAGAGAAAACGGTAAATGAGAAAACAGTAAATGAGAAAAATTGGTATAAAAGTATTAAACGTTAGAAAGGAAATTTTAAGCTTTAGTAATTATATTAGAAACATCAATATAATTGTGTGAATCATATCTCAAAAAACCAATGATTTTTTGTTTCACAATTATATTGATGTTTCTAATTTAATTACTAAAGCTTGAAAATTCTTTTCTAACGTTTAATATTTTTATACTAATTTTTCTCATTCTTTACCGCCTTCCTTAAATCGTTAATATTATACCTATTAAAATCTACAATCTGATTATTAAAATTTCTTAAATATTTTCTTTCAGTGTAAAAATGGGACAAGTGTCTTAAAAATGAACCAAAAATGTCTTATTTGCACTATGAGGGAAACTTTTGTTTGATTCGAACATGAAAATTTGTTCAATTGATATTGAAAATTAAAGAACTTTTTTAAAACTCTTTACAGATAAATTGTTATTAAAATAATCACATGTTAAATGTTAAATTCACATCTCAATTGTTAAATTCACATGTCAATTGTTAAATTCACATGTCAATTGTTAAATTCACATGTCAATTGTTAAATTCACATGTTAAATGTTAAATTCACATGTTAAATTCACATGTTAAATGTTAAATTCACATGTCAATTGTTGAATTTACATATCAATTGTTAAATTCACATGTTAAAATTAACTATATCGTAACCTCGCGTCTCGGATATGTCTATGATCGAAATTGAATAGTTTATAAATTAAGGTTACAACTGATTTGCAAATGAGGTATTAGAGTTATCGTGATGATGTTTCAATAAGTACTCGAATGCAAGTTGAAGGGAATTCATAGTGAATTCTATGCAACGCTAGCAAATTCAGTCGTTTCCCTATAGAAACTAGAGTTCCCATGTGAGAATCATCCTGGCAAAAACATGGGATTAATTAGCACTAACGTTCCGTGTGGTCAGAATGCGGATTACCTACGCAATTGCCATTAGTGCAAATATTAGAGGTATACTTGTATTGAGGTCATGTTATGTACCCCACTTGTTACTAAAACCAAGTTATTTCAAGCAGAGAACAATCTATATTCATCAATTAACCAACAAATCTTTATTTTTCATTAAAAACAACCGCGCAGTAACAATTCTTCTAATGATGCAAATTAATGATTATTTTATAACCATGGTTACGTTTGTATTGTATTGTATTACATTACTTCTATATGCATATAGTAGTAGACGAAAATCACACTCAAAAATCCTGGTTCTAATAATGTGAATTCTGGTTATAAGTACATTTTTTTAAACCTAATTTTTCTATAGACATTAGTAGATTATTATTATTATTTATTATTATTTATTATTATTATTATTATTATTATTCACCTCTTCTTTGTATACTTGCCGAATTGATAGAACGATTTTGTAGAAATTTCAGTTTAAGTCTGACTCTCACTGGGTTAACTTAACAATGTGACAAAATTAATTTTTAACAAATTTCTGAAAAATGTTTATAACAACCGAACATAATTTTTACTGATTTTCATATATCATGTTCTTTTTTAAAAACCAGGTAAATAATAATTTTTAAATGTGTAATTTGGTTACCGTTGTGTTGTGTAAAAAACTAAATATAATAATAAATTCACAGATCTGATGAGG
>WNHD01006460.1:0-12495 GCA_011057455.1 Ganaspis sp. Gsp50 | reverse complement strand
AATGAATATTTGGTTAATTTAAACAAACATTTTTCTGAGTGTACTCAAAATTAGGATAAACGAGTGTGGATTCAAATATTCTGAAGAAGTGTTTTAAAAGAAGTAGAGAAAGCTTGATTTATAAGATTAAAAGTGAATTGAACATTTAATAAATTAAATAGAGGTTTGAATACGTATAAAACAATTTTCTTACGCGATATAACAAAATAATTCACTTTTTATAAATCACCAATAGAATTTTCTAGGAAGAACTAATTCTATTTTGAATTACTCATACATATTCTATTTAACTCCAACGTGAGAATTGACGGGAGGAAGATTGTCGCGTAACTAAATTTCACTTCGATTTCAGTTTCTATTCAGGAAACATATGATATACAGCGAAATAAGCCGATGTGCTTTTAACCAACTGCATTTGATTAACTCCCTAAGTGTATTCAAACTATCAAATTTACCTTGCTTTCAAAACTTAATTAAAAAAAGAAAAAGTCATATATTTTCAAATATAAATTAATTCTTGACAAACACAAGCAAAGTTGACGAGTTGATTCAAATACTAATTAAGTTGCTTTTTAAAATCTGTGCAGAACAGGAAGAGTAGAGAATTCTGATTTACGTACATGAATGATTTTCTACAGAATAGAAATTCTATTCGTTTTCGTGTGCAATTGAAACAAAGTTACTATTCGTGAATTTTGAAAGTATTTCCTAATTGTGTGTTAATTAATTAATTTAATAAATTAAGCATGACATTAAATTAAGGAAATGAACATGTGGAAATTAAATTTAAAACGTTGATAAAGCAGGGTTTCTATAACAGAAAAGAATCTCAAAATACTTCACACTATTTCAAAATACTTAAAAATATTTCCAAATATTTCCCAATAATCCAAAATATTTTAAAACACTTTTAAATTAACTTTTTATTTAAGAATACTTCAAATGTCTTTAAAATATTTCAAACTACTTAAAACTACTTTAAAATAATTTAGACTACTTTAAAAGCCTTCAAAATATTTCAAAATACTTAAAATTACTTGAAAATATTTCCAAGTACTTTCCAATACTTCAAAATATATTTCAAAACACTTGAAATGACTTTTAAATATTTCAAAATTCTTAAGACTAATTTAAAATACTTCAGAATATTTAAAAATACTTAAAATTAGTTTAAATACTTTAAAAGTTTTTATATTACTTTAAAATACTTTAAAATATTTATAAATACTTTAAGGTATTAAGAAACCATTTCAAAATACTTAAAGTGGTTTTCAAATTAAAAATAATTACCTTGAGTAATTTAAATTCTACAGAAAATCATTTTTGCTATAAGCCTACGAGCATCATTATTATTTCAAAAGCAATTTAAGTTCTTTAAAAAAGTGTTGAAAAATTCATTTTTAGCACATTTTATTAATACATGTGTACGTCCGCATGAAAATGGCCCACTTTGTCGGTTTTATTTTAGGAAATATTCGTAATTTCCTGAAAAAAAATCAAATTTTCGATTTTTTTTTATTGCTGAAAGACAAAATATAAAATGTGCTCTTTCGAGTCATGTATTTATTATAACTTTGTCGTAATTAACAACACGTTAAAATCTTATTTTTATTTTTTAATTAACATGAGAGTTAATAGAAAACTTCAACTTTAAACTCGTTTTTTCTCTAAATTAGGTTTTTGACACTTCCAACTTTGAACCCTTACAACTTGGCAAATTTTTCATCTAGAGGAGTCTAAAACCTCTCAAAATGTTCGAAATTTAATAAAAAATATGCTCATATAGATAAGTCCAATAGTTCCAAAGTGGGCCCTTTTCATGCAGACGTACACATATTATTAAAATGTATGATGAAATTTTTTTATTTTTATCATGGAAAACTCATGGAATCTTCTGAAGCAAAATTTGTAGAAACCCTGTAAAGTTATTAAAGGAGTATAAACGAATTTTAAGGTGACTTAAAAGTAGCTAATAACTTAGAATTAGTTAATAATTAAAGTTAGTTAATAACTTAAAGTTAGTTAATAACTTACAGTTAGTTAATAAATTAAAGTTAGTTAAAAACTTTAAATTAAATTAAAATTAGTTAACAACTAAAAATCAGTTAATAGTTCAAAATTATTGTTAAATAAATTAATTACTTTCTACATTTCTTGAAGTAAGATTCTACTGATCTTGAAAGTGACAAATATGCTTCAAAGAACGGTAATTTAAGTTACATTAATTCATTTTGATCTTGATTGACGTCAAACCTTCAATTCGAAAAAAGATTTAACTCTATTTTGCTAAAATTCGAACTGCATAAAGTTCTAAAAACTACAGTTATTAAAGCCATGTCTTTATTGATTACTTTGGTTTTTATAAAAGTCAAGAATTTTTAATTGACACAAGGAGAATTTTACCTCATCACGGCAACGTCAACGTTGTTTGCAGTTGACTTGCGGCAACTATTGTGGCTTTAATACAACTCCGCTACACTGCTCTGCTAACTTTCTCTAGTTCACGCTATACTCATATATCAATATTTAGAGTTTCATGAAAACTTGCTCTTTTATTTTCTATTATAACGACATACTTTTCCAAACAATGACTCTAAAGAGATTCGATGATTATTACTTTCATAAAAATGTGCATCAAAGTGTAATTTATTTTATATTTTATAAATTAATAATAAACAACGTAATTAAAAAATGTAATTTAGAATGAAATTTAAATAATTACACAATCCCACAAAATAAAATCATTTTTTCGTTCGACAGACTAGACTAGTTATTCCTTGCGTATTTCGAGTCGCTGAATCCGAATCCGATGTCAGAATTCAAAAGTTACTTCGCGTTTTCTTTCTGGCCTCAAAAGACAAGAAATTTAAGTTTAAATTGGTGTAGAATTTTTAAAAACTATTTTAAAAATGCAAAACTTCCACTAGTGTTATCTTTGCAGTATTACCTTTAATTTAAGCCAAGAAAACTCAAAAAATATTCAGTACTTCACGAGATATGACCCAAAACGTCCGCACATGAAAATCGGCCAAACTCATTAATCTCAGGTAAAATCTCAGGTTGACCGATTTACATGCGCGGACGTTTGGAGTCATATCTCGGGAACCACTGAACATTTTTCAAAATTTCTAGGCTTAAATTAAAAGTAATACTCCAAAGATTATATCAGTGTACATTTTGCATTTTTTAAATAGTTTCTACAAATTCTACAACAATTTAAACTTAAATTTCTTGTTTTTTGAGGATAAAAAGATAGCGCAAAGTAACTTTTGAATTCTGACCTCGGATTCGAATTCAGCGACCTGATATACGTATAAGGAATGACAAGTCTGGTCTGTCAGACAAAAAAATTATTTTCTTTTATGGAACAGTGTTATTAGGAAAATCATGGTTTATCTAAATATTACGTACATTCGTATTAAACTACATTTCCTAAATCAATCTCTATGCGCGATTTAAGACACATTCAGACCTCTGTTACCTTCATGTTACCATGGTTACGTGTGAGAGTAAGCGAGAAAGAGAATTCTATAAAATTTCCTCGCTCACCTTCATTTCGTGCTTTTCACCCAAAACGTTCATTTTACGTCTACTAGCGGGTCTAAACGCGTTTTTAATTCTCATCAAACACAAGATTTGTTTAAATTGAGATACAGTCTCCGCTCGCAATACGACCGCTCTTCCCATCAACGCTCGAATTCTTCCCCCTCTTTTTACCTTCTTCGCTTCTCGCATTCATCGCTCTCAACGTTCGCGTTGCGCCTGCGCTGAGAGTAAAGTATGAGTACAGGAACCTTCTTTCCCGAAAAATTATTCCCATGACCGTGCATATTGAGAGCTGCGACTGTACTTCATCAAACTGAAATTTTAAATAATAATAACTCGCAAACTATCACTCGGTAGCATTCAATGCTAAGGCACAAATTTTAATATTTAAAAGAAAAATTGTCTTTTTTCGTTTCTGAAGAGGATGGCTGTGTTATCGAAACGTTAAAAAAGTTTTTTATTTATTAGACCTGGATTTGACTCGGGAAGATTGTTTTTAGCCCTTTTATATATTGAAATTTTAAAAATGTTCAGTCTAATTTTGTCGCTTTTAAGAAGTTGAGTTTTCTTTGCTACGAAAAGAAAATCTTGCTTGAAGGAATTGTGAAAGAAAGAGTAAAAGAATTTTTGAAAATTTGAAAGAATTTTTGAATACGTTTGAAAGAATTTTTGAATATGTTTGAAAGAATTTTTGAATTTGTTTGAAAATGAAATGTTCTAAGCGAATGTTGTTTGTACTAAAAGATGTGTGGCATGAACACAACACGCAGAAGATGGTCGAGGGAGACAAGACGGTCGCTCTGATTTCCCCGCTTAAACCCGCGACGACCTACAACTTTCGGGTCTTTGCGGAAAATCATCTCGGAACATCAGCCCCAAGCGACATTCTTCATGTCAGTATCAACCGATCAATCATTCATGGATCATCATATTTCAAAATTGAATTTTTTAAAAACTGTATTACCAATGCGCGTCAAATTTAGGTCCAAACTCACGGAGAGGTTCCTGGAGGTCCACCTAGGCAAGTTTCCATTGAGCCAATCAGTCCTCAGCAACTGAAAATTACTTGGCAACCTCCAGATCGTTCTCTATGGAATGGCGAATTACAGGGTTATGTTATCATCTACACCAATTTGGGGTGAGTCATTATTGCAAAATATTCAGTAAGCAAGATTTAAAACCAGACAGTAGAAAGAGTTAGTTTAATCAAACAAATGCAGGAAGAAAGATTTAAAACCAGTCAGTAGAAAAAGCAAACATAGTCAGACGAACGCAGTAAGAAGATTTTAAGTTAGGTAGTAGAAAAAGTTAGTTTAGTCAGACCAATGCAGTAAGACAGAATTAAAAAGTAGAAAAAAAATTGTTAGACCAAAGCAGTAAGAAGATTTAAGTCAGACAGTAGAAAAAGTTAATTTAGTCAGGCCAATGCAGGAAGAAAGGTGTAAAACCAGTCAGTGGAAAAAGCTTAAATAGTCAGACCAACGCAGAAATGGAGGTTTAAATGAAAAGCAGTAGATAATGCAGAAATTGTCAGACCAAATGAAGAATTAGTTTGCTTCTTCAACTGTCTTATTTTCAATCTTTTTTGCTTCGTTGGTCTGACATTGCTTGCTTTTTCCACTGACTAGTTTTGAATCTTTTTTGCTTCGTTGGTCTGACTATATTTGCTTTTTCTACTCTCTACTTTAAAATCTCTCTTTTTGCGTTGGGCTGACTATGTTTACTTTTTCTACTGTCTGACTTTAAAACTTTCTTTCTGCGTTGGTCTGACTATGCTTGCTTTTTCTACTGCCTGGCTTGAAGTCTTCCTTCATTTATAATCTCTCAGATTATTCTTTTTTCATTTCTTACTCATTTGGATTAAATCCATTTCAAATCACGCAGGCTGATAAGTTCAAATTTTAGATTTAGTGACCCATCGAATGTAGAAAATAAGGGAAATATGAAAAATAAGGGAAATATAGAAAATAAGGGGACACGGATTTTTTTAATTTTGAAAAAGAGGTCGACAATAAATTATGTAAGACTTCAGGGAAAAGGAAAGGGGCCAAATAAATTGTAACATGTATTAAAATTTTTTACTATTTTACCATTTTTTATTTATTTCGAAAAATAGATATTTCTAACACCTACTTGCAAAATGTAATTTTTTAAATTTCAGAAAAAAATCTTTTAACTTCAAATATAGTTTAGCTCTCTTGAAACTTATAGTACTTTTTATAATATTATTATAGTGCTTTTTCTTTATATTGATAAGACTCTATGATGAAAATTTGAATAAAAAAGGGTGGTGTTTTTAAGAAAATTGACTTTATTTATTTTTCGAAAATCTGTCGCCATTTTGTTAGTTTTGAAGATTTTTTCAAATTTCAAACGGATTTTTAAAGAAGACAAATTCACCTAGATAAGAATCTGCAAAAGAAATTAGATTATCTTAATTAGAAAAAAATGCATGCAAAGTAAAATTTTTTTTGCGTTGTTCCGATTTTTATAAAATAAAAAATTAAAATGCTCACAACTTTGTTAAAAACGGTCTTTTTCAAAAACGGAAATGTACGCCTCTCTTTATTTTTCATGAAAAATAGTATATTTTTAATTAATATGTGTTTAATTTCTTTAAACTAAAATTAAAATTTGAACTTATCCATCTGGCTGATTTCAAATGGATTTCGTCTTTATGACAAACTTTACTGAAAATTGCTGATATGAATTAAAAAAACTTTCAGTAAATTTTATTTATATAAGTAATTATAAAAGATTCAATATTGTGGATGAAGAAATTGGTTATAAAATACGTAGAAGTAAATTACAAAATTTTAGTTCATTCCAGAAATACGATAATCGATTGAATTAATTTACATTATTCGAAAGTTTCTATTTCCAGAATTTCAAGTGACAATAAAATCGATTTGCAAGCACAATTCCGATTCACAAAATGTGTTTCTCAATCCTTACTTTTAAATAATTTATTATTAAAAAGAATATATTTTTAATAGACTGTTTTCTCCTCACAATTGCAATTTTTGTAATTACCATGAAAAAAGTAATTCGGAAAACTGTAGAAATTTGTTTAGAAGTTATGTATTTTACGTAAAGTCAGGTATTTCTATCTTCATCATGTCAAATCTGTCAAATTGTATCCGTCTTTCTTCTTTCATATAAAATATTTATATTTACGTCATATCAAACTCTTTTCGAATTTGAAAACAAATTTCAAACTTTGTGCGTACAAATAAAAGTGCAATTATTGGAGAATCGTCACACTTTGACTGATTTTTAACGAAATGTCAGAATCCTGTTCAAATTTGGTCTGAAAGTATGTGACACTCATAAAATCCGCCATTTTTCACTTATTTGTGAACAGTTCCGTCCAATAGGTATCAGACACCTATTTTAAGCGTTTCAAATTAATTCATGTTTTCACTATTTAAAATTATAAATTCAAATATTTGTTCATTTTTTTATTTTTGCTTAGAACTATTTAAATTTTATGAAGAAGTAAACTTGGAATAAAGTTTTTTCGATTATTTTTAAAGCAGTTATAGAAAAAATAATCCAAATGTCAATGTTTTATGCTGATAATTTTAATTCACGAAACAATAAAAAAATTTTATTTTCTAAGTATCGTATGAAAGTAATTTTTCATAGTATTAAGATAAATTGCTTATTATTGTTTAATTGAATATATTGAAAATTGATTATATTGAAATTTGATTTTATTGAAAATTGATTATATTAAAATTGATTTTATTGAAAATTGGTTATATTGAAAATTGATTATATTGAAAATTGATGTTATTGAAAATTGATTATTATTGATGAATTATTATTCCACATGGCTGAAGAACCTGAACTTGGTTTGAAAAAAACAAGAATTTTAAAAATTTATCAAAAAGATATTTTGTAGTGATGATTTAAAACACATTAAATTACAAAATTGTTTTTTATTTATTGTACAGATTTCACAATTTGTATAAAATTCTTTTTTAATTCAATTTATATTTTTTATTAAACTCTTAAAGTAACTACCATTGTTTTTTTGTTCTCATTTCAGCATCGTAAAAAAATGTATGAAAATTATTATGCTCTGAATCTGATTATCTTAATTCTATGAGGCTTTCAAATAAGACCAAGAACGTAATAAAATCTTTATTATTTCACGAGTTATTAAATTTTCAAATAAACGTTGTTATTTACACTATTTTTTCAATATCCACTTTAGAAATGATCAACAGTATCTTTTCCTAAGATTCTTTTATTTAGAACCTCGATAGTTTTAAACAAAATAAAAAGCAAGAATTTCATATTTAAATATTACAAAAAGTGCATTATTTGAAAATTTCCAGAATAGGTTTTTTCTTTCTTCTTTTTTTTCCTCATTCAGGTAAAATTTTCTTTTCCATTTTAAAAAAATAACTTTCTTTGAATTATATTTTGCATTCAACTTTCATTTTTCTTTGATTTGAAGATAAATTCTCTTTGATTCAAATAAAGTTTCAAATAAATAAAGTTTCAAATTCATTGTTTCAAATAAGTTTTGGCCTTTAATTCAAAAAATGAATTTTTGTAAAACCTTCTTTGATTTAAAAATAAACTGATCTTGAGTTAAACCAAAAAAGTTATAGAATTTTATTTCTTTAAAATAAAATACTTTCTCATTATTGATGAGAATGTAAAGAACTTTTTTCTAAGTGTACATTTTTTAAAGTAGATTGCAAAATTATAATTGTAATTGTATACGCAATTATAAATTGTAATTGTATTGTATTATAATTGTATTATAATTTTAATGTATAATTGTCATTGTACAATTACAATTCTATCCGCTTAAAAATGAGATGATTTTAATAATCTAATTTTCGAGCACTGAATTAATAAAATTTAAAAGAATGAGGTTACTATGAAAAGATTCTTGCTAATAAATTAGAAAAAAGGCTATTCTTTTCCAGAAGTGACGAGCAGCCAGTGAATGAGACTCGAATTAGAATCAGCAGTAATGGAGATGGTTCATACGATTATCGGCTAACGGGTCTGCAAAAATACACGCAGTATAGCATAGTGGTGAAGGCGTTCAATAGCAAGGGCGATGGGCCAGGATCAGATCCAATGATAGCGCAAACGCTGGAGGATGGTGGGTACAATTTCTTCCCGTAATAGAGAAACGTTTCCTCTCTCGCCTCCAACTCTACTTGTAAATTCCACCACCCCATTTCATTGTGTTCTATTCGATCTCGTGTGACGTTTTTGCATTAAACGAAATTGCTACTCCGAGCTCACTCAGTTTCCATAACATTTATTATTTAAGATTCGAATCTCAACCTTGCCTTTTACACTAAATTCCACAAAATCACTCATCTGAAAAATTCCAAACTGTTTTCCTACGCTTGACGTTGAGAATAAGAAATTGCTTCATTCGAATCTTAAGTGTTTTTCAATTAGCGCGAGCTGAAATTCAAATACAGAGTTTCAGGTTTACAAAGATTTTGTGAAAGTGATTAAAGACGCCATTTGATGAATGAAAATACAGAAGCGCCGAGTACCTTCAATAAATACGCAGATGCTTATTTCAAACGTTTCAAATTAATTACTTTTGTTTCTTTTAATTTAAAAATAACATTTATTCTCTTGAATTCAATTCAAATTGTATCTAACTTTTAATAAAGGAAAACTAAACTAAAGATTTCTTCAATGATTTTTAAAGCAGAACATATAAACTACGGTAACAATTTTTAGGTTTTTCTTTATGGAATAGATTTTAGTGACTCCCCCCACCTTCTTCGTACTAAAGAAACCAGGTTAGAAGGCTGTAATAGAATAGAATTGAAAACCTTAATTCGATTGAATTCCTGATTTGAATCGATAGTTTTATTGTCAGTATTAAAAGATGCGAAAATATATTCATTTTAATTCCATCTAAACATTCAGGTATTAATACTTATTACAATGTTTAAACAATGTATATTTTATATCTCAATATTATATTTGTTTCTTCCTACTTACATGTTTCTTTTCTATATACTTCTGAACAAAAACTCAAAATTGATATCAATTTTGTAATAAATTAATAATTAATTAATACATTTTTTTGTCTCGTCGTTACGAAATAATGGGTCATTCTCATAATTTTAAGTTTTTCAAATTAATTTTTTAATTAATTTTAGATCTTTATAATTGTTAGAACTTCCAGAGTCTGAATTTGAAAAATTAAATAATATTTTATACACATATTTATTTTTATATTTTAATTACTACGGGAAGATGTGGAAATAAATAAAATGAAATATTTATAGCTTTCCATTGAAGGAATTCAGCGTAATTAAATAAACATATTTCATATTGCTTTCTGCGGAACAGAAAAATCTCATGTTAATTATTCACTGAAACAAATGTCTCGTTAACTTAATCAGAAAGGAATGTTAAATATACCTTAACTTTTTTTCTGGTCAAATTAACTAGAATTCTGGTTAACTTAACTAAAATTCTAATTGACTTAACTAATATTCTGGTTGACTTAATTAATATACTAGTTAATTTAACCAAAAGAAATAGAAAGGACATATTTAACATTCCTTTCTGGTTAAGTTAACAAGATATTTTTTTCAGTGTTCTTAAACGGAATAGAATATAAATAAAAATTACAAACTACCAATCTTCTTAACAAAATTCGAATAAAGTTCAACACTGAGAATAAAATATAATTAATATTTTCATAAAATTGTTCTGGGTGAATTGAGCTTAAGATTCAAATCAGGAATTAAATAAAATACAAAAATCTTCAATTTCGTACTGCAACTATCAAAATTTGGATTATTTTCAATTAAAGCGCCTTCTTACCATGGAAATGGATTCTTTAATTAGAAACTGACTTAGGCTGTTTTTTCTTATCTTTTCATTTCATAAAAAAAATTTGTTTTTATACTTTACTCTAGTATGTAATTAGTAAATTTCTAATAATTCAGATTTAGAGAGTTTTAAATTAAATTAGGATGTATACTTAAAATAGTTATGATAACATTAATTGTTTAATATTATTAAGAATGTATTACTCGGTCATTTTTGTTATTCAAAGTAATTAATCTTGAAATGCTCAAAATAGGTGATCACATATGTATGATACTATAAAATCATAATAGATTTCTATTATTATCTATATTTCTATTATTATATAATAGATATTTATTTCAAAAACTAAAACCTAGACGAAAGTTTGATCCAACAGATCAATAATTTGATTTTTATATATTTAAAATATGGAGAGCGAAAACATACTTTTAATGAATAATAGATTTCTATAATAAAATCATTTATAATATAATAAAATAATAGTAATAATAATAATAATAATAATAATAATAACAATAATAATAATAATGTCTAATAATAATGAAATAACATTTTATTTGTACAAAATAAACTTTTGTATTTTCAAGAATCACTGGAAATTGTATGTATTGTTAATGTTTGTTTGATCACTTAATTAGTGTACTGTGAAAGAGTCGGGAAGTGGATTTTGGTTAAAATGAGATTTTAATTTACTGCGCTCTCGTAGAGGGAATTCGAGTAAGCCAGTGATAATTTTATTTTCTGCAAGAAAAAGTTTCTGTTGAATTTAAACTAGATGAAAGCTTTTAAATGAATATGACCCATAGTCAAAATAAAACTTTTCTCTACAAAGTTCATACTTGTTTTACAGACGGCCGTGCCTAATTCAAAAATGTCTAATTTTTGTGAAAAGGATTTTTAAATAAACGTGAATGACACTATTTTTTACAATTAAGATGTCGGAGTGTAAACTTTTATTTTCCCGCACAGGACCAACAAAAGAATTGTTAATATAGAACTAACAAATTGGTTTGTTGCCATAACAAATTGGTATTGTTGGTTCAACAAAAAGTTTGTTGTTTCAACAATACCAATTTGTTATAGCAACAAACTAATTTGTTAGTTCTATATTAACAATTCCTTTTGTTGGTCCAACAATCCCTTTTTTCCGTGCGAACATTTCATAAACAGTCTTTAATTGCAAAAATAATTCCATTAAAGGATGAGACAATTTAATGCATTTATTAAATGCACTCTAAAAAGAAGTATCTTAAAAGTAACTACAAAATTACTTAAAGTATCTGTTTCAAGATATTTCAGACTAAAGCATCTTAATTTAAGATACTTTAAGCAACTTTTGTAGTCACTTACTTCATTTTACAGTGTGTATAATTAATATTGAGATTATATTTATAAGTCTTGCAATTTCACTTTCAATTGTGAAATTGAATTATCCTTTAATTTTATTTATGATATTGATTTAAATTAAACGTTTATGGATATGACCAACACTTCGCTTTTCTGGATCAATTTGATCCTCACGGAACACTGTGAAAAAGACCAAATTCATAGTTCCCGTAAATAAATAAATAATAATAAAATAAAGTAAAAATGTAAATAAAATAAATATCAATTAAACTAATGTTATTGATAGAAATTAAGCTATGTAATGTTATTGATATAAATTAGATTACACTGAAAAAACAGTCTTGGCGTTTTAGAAGCCGAAATTGTAATAGTTTTAATAATGTGAAAAGGCAATTCAACGGTATTATCAATTTTCAAGTCAGTATTAACCTAGGTGAAAAAAATCATCGGAAACGATTCCGACGATAACTTTATTCTTGGAAAAACATATGCAAAACTATCTTTGTGAAGTTTTCGTCGGAGTCGTTTCCAAGGAATTGTTTCACCTGGGAAGTTTATATGTCACAATTAAAAGTATACGTTTCGACTTTCAATGAAAGTCATCCTCAGTCAAAATTTATAAAACATGTGTCTAAATACATGTTAATACAAGTAAATTTATAAAACATGTGTCTAACTACATGTTAATACTAATAATTTGAATAATCTATATAAACTATTGTCAATATTAGTTGATATAAAACATGGGAAAAATGACAA
>WNHD01006458.1:0-10493 GCA_011057455.1 Ganaspis sp. Gsp50 | reverse complement strand
CACTAAAACATTAGTAGAAACTACTAAATCAAATTGTAAACTTTCACTAAAACATTAGTAGAAACTACTAAATCAAATTATAAAATTTTACTAAAAATTAGTTAAAATGCTTACTAATTCAAACTGGTGGATGACTTTTTACTAATTCAACTTTAGAGAGTATATTTATATACTTATTAACATTAATAAATATTAAATTGCGGTGCATTCAATTATAATTTGATATCTGGATAATCAGAATAATGACGAGGTATTCTTCTTAATCCTAAGAACTCTTAAGGGAAAAAGTAGTTTACATTAGACTGACTTATATCTAATGATGTAAATAATGTTGCACTTGAATAAACGAATAAACTTGCACTACAAAAACATGGTGTCTTATTTTGAGCAAAAACGTCTTAAATTAAGACATATTTAGTGACTAAGACACAAAAAATGTCTTAATTTAAGGCACTTTTTATCAAATAAGACACTTCTGTCCCACTTTTAAGACACCATTTTTTGCAGTGTGAATTCTGGCATTAAATTTAAAAAGATATTACTTTGAACTATTCAAAGTTGGTAAAAATTGAAGACAAGTTTTAGAGTATTTTATATGAAAAATAAAAAAAGTTTTGAAAAATTTCTTATGAAACAATTTTTTGCAGGTCTATCGCTAGGTGGTGGGTTGATAGTCCTAGCCTCTGCTTTATCAGATGCATCTTTGGAATTGCCACGAAAGTATTCTTTCTCAACGATCAGGAGTCATACAGAAGATAGTGGTCTACCTCAATATCAATATGGATGGTGCCTCCAATTATCAGGGCTTGCTTTGATCTTGGCTGAAGTTGCCGCTCTTTTAACGGTCTCCGGGTACATGGCTCGATTCCCAACAGTCGAAGATATGGTAAATCTATCCTTTCAAATAATCAGTAACTTGTAATTAATAACACTGATTCACCTCAGGTATAAAATTAACACGCGCCACTAGATTGTATGCAAAAGAAATAAAAAGTTTTATGCAAAGAAACAAAGAAAAACAAAAATTTTTACAATATAATATCTTCTACAATATAATAAAGAAAAACAAAGTCTAGATTGAAACTAGTCAGCGCCATGACAATTTTTAATTCAAGATCAAACGAAAAACGTAAAATCAAAACAAAACAAAACGTTCAATCGAAAAAGTAAAGAAATAGAAGCAAATACCAAGCAGTGGAAATTATTCAACAGGATACCAATAAACAGGACCATATTCAATAAACAGGATACCATATTAAGAAATAAATTAAGAAATAATTTTAGCCAAAAGAAATAAATTACAAAAATAACCTATAGGAAAATGGGCAGTTGTGTGTTTTAGAATTAAATTGCGGAAGCCTTTAATTTAATTATTTAAGGAAGGATTATGTAGAACAGAATGGTTACTGCTGAATCGAGTATTTCACCTAGTTAAATAATCCTTTAGTTTAGATAGTTTGCCTAACATTGTTATTCTTGTTCCATAGGTAAGAGTAATGGTTCCGGGGGCGGAAAGGAAGTTAAGAGAGCAACGTGGCCTCAGTTCAGAGTACCTCGTCAGAACCCATCAGAAATCACCCGGTCCACCACAGAGTCGAGGGTTTGTTCAACCTGAGAAAGGTGAGGGTAAGTACGGAAACTCTAGATTGATGACATACCACGTAGAGTGGTTTACTTGGAATTTAGACTATTCATCAGGTTCTACTGAGCAGACCATGTAAATGCACTAATAGAAATTAAAATTCAGAGTGTAATCTTAGTTCTCTAAATTTTTGCAAATAGTTCAGAAAAAGGCAAAAGTAACTTAAAAATGGAACAAGTACAAACACGAAAATTAGATGCAAGTATAGAAAACAAGTATACAAATACAAAAATTAGATGCAATTATACAAAAAACAGATTAAGTATCCAAACACAAAAATTATATGCAAGTATACAAAACAGAAAAATATACAAATACAAAAATTAGATTTATTCTTGAATTGATAACTTGTCCCTTCTAGTAATTAGCTTTGTTCTTTCTCGTAATTAACAATTGAGGGGTTCCCTTCAATAAGACTTTAGGCGCGCAAACTTTTCATTTTCTACTTACAGTATTAGTCAGACAATGTATACTAAAGAAAAAAAAGAAAACTTTTTTAAATAGCTTGATACAAGTGGATTAAGTATTTGAAGTTCTTAACTAGATGTGTATTGAATTTTTAAATATCTTCAAATAAGTGACGAAGCTTAATTGAAAAACATTTCGAAGCATGATTTTTATTCACTATCAAAAAATGTATATAAAGAATAAACAATTCTTGCAAATAACCAAAGGGTGTTATAACACCCTTAAAATATTAAATATTAAAATGAATAAACGCTGAAGGTAAAAATAATAAGCACCTTCAGTGTTTATTCATTCTAATATCGACTGTAGGTAACAACGCCATCTGGAAAAAAATCTAGAACCATCTTCCTTGAATCACTTATCTATCGTTAGTAAGTGTAGCGTAGTATGAATAATACCCACAGTAAAAAGACCAAAAAAATAAAAAAGTACACTATAATACCAAATGTTTAATTATTATCAAATTAACCCTACTTTTTTAATTTTTCAGCAGGTGCACAGAAAGTGTCAGAAGAAGGAACTTCGTTACTCTGTAAATCTGCTCCTGATATCTGCGTTCCGAACCCACAGTCGATAAGTTACGTGGATAAGGCAGATCTCTCTCACATGTTACCCGCGTATCCAGAAGGGAAAATCCCAGACCCGAGGTTCACGTTTGTTGATAAAGCAGATCAGAGCGTTGTTGACTCTAGATTAAGCGGATTTGCTGATAAGGAAGGTTTGATGGATTCGAGAATGTTATCCGAGTCCAGGCAGAATATTATTACCTTCAGCGAAAGTAAAGAACATCCTAGTGGGCAAGAACCAAGGTTTGGAGAATTCGCTGGAAGAATGGAACAAGCTACAATCGATCCCAGAGTTAGTTTCGCTGATAAGGAAACTTACGCAGGATATACCGATAAAGGAGAGTCCTTGCTTGATACACCTTTCGGATACGACACCAGGTAGAGCTAAATAAATTAATTTGAAATATTTTGATATTATTGATATTATTGACATTATTGATATTATTGATATTATTATTTTGATATTATTCTTTTATTAAATTTTCTTCCCTAGATATATCTGTTTTAATTTTTTATCTTTTTTAGACCAAATCTAATTTTGCTTTATAAAGGATTGATTTTTATTTTTTAATCATTTTCTTTCAGCTTTAATCAATTGGAATGTATGTTTTTTTATATTTTATGTTTTCATTCAATGGAAATATATGTTTATTAAGCGTAAATAGTATACATCAAACCTTTCTGAAAATTTTAATTCCGAGAGTAATAGATACAAAGAAAATTAATTTTTTCGGTATAGGCCTTCATTTTAGCGGATTCAAAAATATTATCGATTTTTATATTACGATTTATTAGAACAGGATAATTAGAACATGATTCATTATATTTTTGTATAAATAAAATTCTTCTTATTATTGATGAGAATGTAAATGACACGAACTTAATTTAATGACAAAAGGAAGTAATTATTGATTCACAACAATTGTGTGCAGAAAATAAACATTGATACTCCAATTGTCGGAATATTGTGCTGAATATTAAAATCGCTCTGATTCTTTAAGAGTAAGCATTTATACAATCTTGTAGATTAGCACCTGATTGCAGATTATCATCTCTTTATCCTGCGGCCCTCTTCATAATTACGCTATGTGTACACCTTCAGAAAGTTAAATTATCAATATTATAAATTACCTGACGGTTCGAAATAAAATACAGATGCGGGTCCAATTGACCCATAATTATTGCATTATTGTGTCAAATCTTGATTGTCAATTGATGATCAGATAAAGCAGCAGTAATTATTCAAAAAATGCTTCTATCTTATAGTTTTGCAATAAATCTTCCCTCCATGTGGTCTTTTATCTGTCTTATTTATATGAGGGTATGCGCAACTTTATCTGATCAGCCAGTAACTGCTTCTTTATGCTACACTCACATACTGGAAAAATTCTTAACCCTTGCCGATTACCATCAAATAATTTTTTCATCCAACACATTAAAGTCTCATTTCTGGCACCTAGTGTATAGTAAAATGAGGAAATAATATCACTTGCTTGGATTCTTTGTCATTTCTTTCCAGTTAACTTTATTTTCTTTTCTGCTAAATTAATTTTATTTTTAGCTGCTTCAATTTCTTTTCAGCTAAATGGATTTTATTTCTAGATACTTCAATTTGTTTTTAGCTAAATGAATTTTATTTCCAGATACTTCATTTTCTTTTTAGTAACTTTCTTTTCAGTTAATTTATTTACCATCTTAGAACAACTACACTAGTTTTCAACATTTTTTATAAAAGAAACATATTCAATTTTCTTTATTTTCTTTTTATATTTCAGTTTCTTTAGAAAACAAATTAATGCAAATTTTATTACATTCTCATCAATAATGAGAGTGTGTTAAAAATGTGCGATTTTTTTTAGTAGGCAATCATCACTTTTCTTTTGAGATATAATACATGAAATAACTTGGTGCTTTTAAATTATTTTAAATGAAAGCAATGACAGAATTCATAAATCTATAGAAAATTTTGAAAAAACTAAATTCAAATTATCTAAAATCACGCAGTAAATATATTAATGAATCAACTTGAAATTTAACAAAAATCACATTTGTTGTACAAAAAGCCATGAAAATGGAAAAACAAATTAAAGATAAAATGGAATTAAAGAATTTCTAAATCATCATGCAGCAATCGTATATAAAAAGAACCTCTATATTTAATGATTTTGAATTTGTTTTGCAGATACAACAGTCTGGCAGGACAAACAGTGCCAATTACACTAAAGCACCAGGCGTCATCAGTTTCTGCGATACAACCTCAATACATCTATCAAAATTTCGGTACGATCCATTCAGGAATGTTGCGAGTGTCAGAACCCGGAACCAGTTCCAGTTCAAACTCGAGTCTGAGAAGTATGACCCTACAGAATCCAAAAAGAAAGTCCCAAATTGCCCAAAACACCTTCAGTACAATGGAGTGTGAAAAACGGAAAAGAGGTCCAGGACTTGGATTTTACACCGGAAGTGCTGTATGACCACCACCTCCTCCTCCAACTCCAAGGTAACTCAAAGAAGACGAGACACCACTCTAGTCTGAATTTCGAAAAATGAGTTTCATAAATGAAAGACTGGACCTTGGGAGTTGAGGAGGACATTCTCAACTTAGTGAATCACAACCTTGATCAATCAATACATTATAGTTTCAATCGATAGTGATTCGAGAACTCTATAAATCAAAAAAACTCTCAAAAAAACTGTGAGCAAAAAGAAAGGCTGCAAAAATTGCAAAAATGAATGTATGTAAATAGAAGGAACTTGTGCATGAAATCAAAAGATTATTGTGAAAAAAGGTTTTCTTCCTGAAGAGAAGCTTTGACTGTTTTGACGTTGTTTAAAATAAGATGTGGAAAAGTTTGGGTATGTGATGTCAAATGCTGAATGAGCTTGTATAAAATGCCATGTGAAACAATCAGGATCACTTTGAAGCGGCAGATTAATCTTTTACTATAGTTTTTTCATTGACGTGTATATGTAATAAATATATATGCATTTGCTCTGTTATTCAATATCTGCCCCTTTAAAGCATAAGATTCACTGTTAAACTTATCCTAAACTAAATAAATTTCTCACTTGTATAGTTAATAAAACAAAGTTTAAACGATATAAAAATAGATGTAGTTTACGTCAGGAAAATAATTTAGTGAGTCGTCGTAAGAACAATGCACTTAATCGAAGTGCTCTTTCTACGTGAGCAAAAACTAACGACTCTTGTACAAAGTTCTTTAATCTGTATCTTTAATACTTCGCCAATCCTGGACATATCAAATTGAATAAAAAAGAAGGAAATATGAAAGTCTATTAATCATTTTCATTCATTGGAACCAATTTATTTTATTTTCTGTCCTATTTTTAAGCATTATTTTATATCCAACCAAATTTGGAAATTATGGCTTTCTCTTTTATCAATTTTTCTTATTACAAAAAGATAATTCAAATCCCATGACTGCCATAAATCGAAATATTTTTTAAAATATTTTATATATTCAAATATTTTAGCTATTTTTAAATACTAAGTTAGTTAAAAACTAAATAAAAACTAAATTAAAAATATATTTCTAATTCATTTTCTAAAATGAAATAAAAATAAAAATTCAATTCTCATTTCAAGAAATATGGAAATACATAATAGTCAAAAATTTATCAAGTGTAAATCGAATCAAACATATTTGTATGCATTATTAACAAAAAGGTTATTAATAAAATAAAAAAAGGTATTCATTCAAAGGGTTCATAAAGTGCTACCAGATGGAGCCAGAGGTACCGGAAGGGACTGTTGTTAGTTCCGTCGGGTGGTAACAGATTGCCGTTTCATTAACGTCGCATAATCGTCAGGCCAATTAGCACGCAGCATTCAATATTAATCTGCAATTTGAATTAATTTCAATGCATTTAAAATTTATTGAATGCATAATTAACAAACCCAAATATTGAAAGCTACACGCATTATTTCCTTAGAAATTTAGCAAACCCAAATACAATTTTCATTTCAACACAAAAAAAGCAACAAAAGTTGAATATATTCATATCAGACTTGAAACAGTCGAGAGTTTTTCTCTACTTTTATTTGGGGCTTTTTTATCGTTTTCTCTTCCACCATAATCTTTTTCACTCCCTTCTTTCTATCTCGCACACGCTCTATCCTTCATTCTCACTGTTTCCGCTGATCTTTCAGTGTCTCTCTCTCTAATCCAATTAAAAACGTCGGACGATCGCATGAAACAGCGGCGCATCGACCGCGAGTTGCGTCGCACGAGCGAATTTTAATTGATGTTTCAGGTAACAAGGGGATGGTATTATTCAAAAAGGGGATTGTCGGAATGCCAGGGTTTCCTCATATCTAATGGAGCGAGGTCACATCCGACCTGAGATTCTCGCGTTTTCTGCAAATAACCTCGAGAGGAAAACACGGGATGTGTTAATGAAAATCGGAGATTAAATATAATTACACCAAACGTACAAGTTAATCATTGTGCGCACATTATAATTAGACATCTTGATGGCACATTAGATTTAAACTCAATTTCTGCCACTGCTGTCGAGAAAAGGAACCTCTTAATAATTAATCAAGGCAAGCACCGTGAAGAATGAAAATTCATAATTCTTTATGAATATGCTGAACGGATACTTAATCTGATGGTTTAAATTCAAATTTTAAGTGAAGACGTGCGTTAATTGTAGATTATGCAAAATTAATACGATTTAAATTAATTTTTAAATTGCATTAGGGATCATTACAATTTAAATTATAATGTTTAATTTATATTAAGAGTTACGTCCTGGTTTAATTTTCAATTTAAATAGAATTTCTACACCCGGGAAGTCATTTTATTATTAAATTTAATCAACTCTTTGCCCCTAAACAACTATAACTACACACAACAATATACCAATTTAATCTCAATCATAGACATCATAGTAGAAAGTCCAATTTGGTTTAGCCAAATTTTCAATGCCAATTTCGATCGCAGTGCAATTTTCACTAAAATTCGGATTCAATATAAAATTTTCAATTTCATGTTTACTTCATCCTGCACAGTAAAAACAAAGTCTTGAACTTTTCACACTTTAAAACCAAAATGACTCAATAGTACATTGTTTAGCTAAAAACAAAAATCAGATATAGTTTTTGGTCTTAAAATTAAACTCTCGATGTGAAAATCAGTTTTTGGGACAGTTTTATTGGGACTAATGACAATTTAGTGGTTTCAGTCAAAAGTGGACAGAAAGCAATAAGACTTCTTTTTTAGTGTACGTTTCGAAATTTATGAGTCATTACTAAATTTTAATTTCATCAATGGAACATAAAATTAATACATTTTATAGCAAGTGTGAAAAAAGTGCGATTTTGAAACGAGCAGAATGTATTTGCAACGAGTTTCGAATGATAAGTTTTTTATTTTATATTTTTATTTTATAATAATAGTTTTATAAGTTAGTCCTAAAAACAGTGTGAAATGTTCAAAAATGATATTCTTTTGCACTTCGTTCAAAAAAGTATTCTTTTTTAACCGTTCAAAAAAGCATTCTTTTCTAACCGTTCAAAAAATCATTCTTTTCTAACCGTTCAAAAAAGCATTCTTTTCTAACCGTTCAAAAAATCATTCTTTTCTAACCGTTCAAAAAAGCATTCTTTTCTAACCGTCCAAAAAAGAGCAGTTTTCTACTTATATCACCAAACGTAAGATTTGCGCAGTTTTCGCACTGAGTTATAAAAAAACAATTATGTTCAATTGAAATACAAACGTATTGCATTTTTTGCAAATTTCAAAACGTTCAAATTGAAACTCTGTTTATAGATTTGATTAAATTTTAAAATTTTGCACACTTTTCGTGTGCAATGAAATTTAATGTCTACAATTCATATATAAAAACGTTCTTTATAAACAAAAAATAATAATTTCTTCATAAGAAATTATGAGCACACAAGAAATTAATAATCCAATTTCAAATGGAAGTAAGACGTTGGTACGATTTGAAATGTAACAATTTAATTAAAGTTTTGATTTGAATGAAATGTCAATGGGATTTAAATTAATAGCTTGGATTTTCTCTTGTCTTGTTGGGATTACGAGTATATCTAATTCGACAAAGACTAAATAAGTAGATCCAGACGTAGATGAGCGTATACAGGGCACGGACTCTTAATCCTTATGGCCATCTATCATCGCACAGCATACTAGTTAGGCGATTCTATCTTACCGCCTTTTTTACGCGCCCCGAGTCCCGTCTCCTTTTGTTACCTTGTTTAATAACTTGTGATGAATGTACCTTGCACCGCTTCCATCTCACAGCTCAGAAGCATTCGCAACCTCGAGGGTCGCCCTTTACGTTTTCTCATCTCGTCCCGTTCTCGCAAATTAAAATCGTAAATTTATCATTTCCACTCTAATTCATTCCACTTCGTTATATTTCGTATAATTCCACTCAACATAATATATTATTATCGACTCGGAATCTTACGTTTCGTCTTTCTCTTGCCAGTTCTAAATTAGTTAAAGAAATATGTGTTACTGATTTCTATCAGAGATTGTATTAATTTGGAATAGCTTATTTTTCTAAACAAAACAGTTTGGAAAATGATTCAATATATTTCAAAAATCAATTAATGTTTGGAGTCCAAGTCGTTTCATTCATTTCAAGTCGTTTCATTAATTTCAAGTCGTCCCATTAATTCCAAGTCGTTTCATCAATAAAATCACGAATATAGAGAAAACTTCGAAACTGATTATTTGAAAGAAATAACATTGTTATTTAGAAAGAAAGAAAAGAAAGAAGTTTAGATATTGTAGTTTAGTACCTACTGTTTGGAAATAAATTAAAATACTGTTTGGAAATAAATTAAAACGTACTGTAAATTGTATATTTACAACTTGTAAATCTGGTGCATTTCTTCAAACAATAAATATACTGGAATCAATTAAACCATTATAAACAAACCGCCATTAATTTTGCCGACTCACATTATCGTGTGCAACATATTTTTCATAAACATGTAAAGCTAAACGATATGAAACTGGAAATGTAACATAGTTGGGTGAAATGAATTTATCAGTGAGCGTGTAATCATTAAATAGATTGGTGAATAAAACGTGTGCGTTACGCACATATTCTGCTGGCTAGATACATAGGTAGAAGCACCTGCGGTTCACAGGTGCCCATATGTGCAGGCACACTCTTATCGTCTGAGAGGAAACATATTAGCGCATGGTATTAAATTATGGTCAGCCTCAGGCGAGGGATTCAGTGATACCAATGTGGAGCGTTGCAAACAACGAGTTGCCCTCTCACTCTCTTCTATTTACCGCACTCAACCCTTTTTCGAATTAACTTTACCGCAATTGTCCCAAGTTTCTGGGATAATTTCATTTGGCAGACTCCACTGCCGGGACTCAAGCCGAATTGCCCCCGGGTTATTAGTCGAGTGCAAATCTGCGCTCGTTTTTTTCCCTTTCTTTTTACCTTTTCCTCTGTATCTCCAAAATATTTTTACCGACCTCTTTCCGCTCGTTAAACTCTAGCTTCTGACCAATTCTCTTTTTACTTAAATGACTCTTTCAAAAAATAGCCGAGTGCCCAATCTAGAAATAAAGGCTTCTGAACTCTGTTATTTTTTAACTTATTATTATTATAATACGAGTATTATAATTCTAGTACTTTTTAAAATGCCCTTCTTTTTGGATCTTAGGAAGAATTTAAATAATATCAAATTATACTTTTCGACGCTCGTAATATTATGCAAATAATAACGTAACACTAGTAAAACTAAAACAAAGGAGCATTTTCAAAGATATAGTTTCTGCTCTGTTCTTAAAAAATTT
>WNHD01006457.1:3768-26438 GCA_011057455.1 Ganaspis sp. Gsp50 | reverse complement strand
AAAACACTTTAATGAAATCAACCAAAATTTGTTAGAGGTAACAAAATTCCTCAACAAAATTAATTTGTTAACATTACATTGTCATTTTTCTCAGTGAATAATTTAATAAATATATGAGTATATTTTCTGTATCAGATCTTATTTAAGACTAATTTAAGAGAAATAAATGAATAATTTTCTTATTTGGATGTAATTCGTGTATCAGAAATTACGGAGAATTACAGCTAGGTTTCTACTGTCGGGGCACCTACAGTAACTGAATAATGACATTATTCATGTTTTATGATTCATGCACCATATATTCTCAGTATATCTAATCAGTGACATTTTCCCAGCGCTTGGTAAAAGCTTCGACCTGTGCTTGGGCGTATGGTAACTCAATTTCCAGAAGCTTTGCAAATTTCAAGTCCGAGAGAGAACACATGTTCATTATGTTGCTCTTGATTATTTACACAATTTTAAAAGAAAGTAAAACCTTTTTAATTTAATAAAGGTAGCGAAATCAAAGCTTTATTCACCTATAAAGAAATTATATTTCAAAGCATAAACATATAAAACTTATTAGCTCTTTTTTATTGAAATGCTCATTGAAAGTTTTTCATGATTCTTTCAAGTCAACCATTCCAATAAGTATAAGCTTAATTTGATTTGTTTAATAAATCATAACTTCATCGCGAATAGATTTTTTGACAGATTTTTTTGTGCAACTCCTACAGAGCGATTTTTAAAAAGAAATTCTATTCAATTATGAATGTGGTAATAGAAAACACTAAATATCTAGCACTTTCTATATTTTGTGAGATGGAAATTATGCACATCTTATGGCAAGAAATGTTGATGTGTGTTTAGGATCAGGGTTGCAAATGTGCAACAGACAAATAAATCCAGTCAGGATGCAATACCTTTCCTAGAGTTTGCAAACCATCTAATTCAAGAGCTTGAGCTCGATAATTGCGAGACGGTAATCGAGTTGAAACGTCCTTGCCGTCGGTCAATTTGACCGAAATGCAGCCTCTGCACTAGTACGCACTAATCCAATATGTATAATCGAATATGAAAATTATATTTGTTAGTGACCGCCACTTTCCATCAAATTAAATGAACAACGATGTTTATTTGATTTTCCTCTTATAGCTGATTCTATATCATGATTCCATTTATATTTTCAATATTTTTCTATTTTTAAACGCAATGTAGCTGAGAAAATTTTGAAATAGATAAACTATCTGGAATATGTGTTATAAAAACGGCTATTCAAAAAGATGAAAGAATTAAGAGATCTTTTCCACTCATGTACCTATACATCATTTAAAGATTGATTCTATGTATAATGTAGGTATATAGTAATATTTAATCATATTCTCTATAAATCTCTGAATTCGTGAAAAATAGTCCACCGATTTGAATTAATAAAAATTTGGACTATCTTTTAGAAAAATGTTAAAACGATTGCTAAATCAAATAGTAAAAATTTTACTATTATATACACGGAAAAAATAAGTTTATTAAATTTTGCAAAATTATTCGTAAATTTTACAAAATTGCTCTGTACATATCATATAAAATTAATTTTGTGAATTGAAATATCCAAGAATATTGAAAAGTTTTGTAAAATTCAATAAACTAAATTTTGCCTATTCGGATTTGCACTAAAATTTCAATATAGTCACACTTCAATTGTTTTATCAATGTATTAAAATTTAATAGTGACTATAATGAAATTTGAAAAGTTTCATTAGAACTTTAATATAGTCACTATTAAATTCTAATTGTATTGATAAAACAATTGAAGATTGTCTATATTCATTTTTTGCATCAAATCCTGAATAGTCTCCCTTTAATAAGTGACAATTGAGTTTCAATATAAAATGTCTTTCCGTGTACAAAATTCAAAAAATTAATGTAATTACCTTTGCCCAAATACTGCCCAAGTGACATAAAATTTAACATACCTGAAACAAAAAAATTAATATTTTATTTAATTAGGCAATCAATGATTAATTAATTAAATTATTAATATGCACTAACTATAACAAAAATTATTGTAAGTTTATGGATAAAATCAATATGGGAAAATATATAATTAAATATATAATAGTAACTGTTTGTGCAATAAAGATAAAAGATTTAGTAATTATTTAATATTTGATTAATTTCATTCATCAAATTTCGCTGAATATATCCGTGCAGAAATTATTGCAGAACTAAGTTTTTGTTTCTGATAAGAGACAGACCGGAGCTGACGAGTTGTTATTTGTGTCCTCAGACCAGCCTATGGGATCACATACTCTCTAAATTTGAATCAGCGAGTTTTTAATTTATATGTTTCGCTAAACATTCGAACAATAAGTGTCTTACTTTATGTCGCCGAAAATCAGCGAGATACCGCTGAATCAGGTTTTAATCTCAAATTTTCTATTTCGAGTTACATCAACATTTTTTTATGTTTCTTTCTTTCTTTTCAACTTGAATATGAACTTAATTATTTTCTGACTTTTTACTATGATAGTTGCTTTAGAAACACATCAATTGATCTGTCTAAAAGGCCTTCTTGAGTTATTCCATCCAAACTTTGTTATTCGACAATTGTATATAAATTTGGTGACATTGGTCGATGATTTGCCCTGTCGGTCTTGGCTAATTCAGTCGGGTGTTTTGCCGATTGTTTAGTTTTAGTGTCAGAATAAGGGCTGTTCTATGTAGGTACTGAAAATCCATCACCTTGAGCTTCCATCTTGCCCACTAAATTGACTACGTGAACGAAATATCCTATTCCGAGTTCCCATAGGACATCTCAAGTCTGCAGCATGGCTGCAAGATTAACGTTTCTGTCGAGAGAAGCAATCCTGAATTGTCCGTCGCGTTTAGTCAGTTTAGTGCGAGGATACCGGCTCTTTCTCAACCAGTTAAATGGAATACCTCAATTTTCCACAGCCTAATATATAGGTATAGTCATAAACTTGACTGTTAAAAGAAGTAGACAAATAATTTATAGACTGTAGGTATTATTTATTTATTAAAAAATTTAACATTTTTATAGTAGGAGGTATTTTTTTCTTTCTTTTAACCCAACAAGGGAATAACCCTTAAACTTTTTTCGACTTTAAATCGGCCATTTAGTGCGAAATCATAGGAATTTTTTTTGTATTTTTTTCTCCGTATATGAATCTTTTATTCTCTACTCGAAAAGAAAAATTTGAACAACAAAGGAATGTGCAAAACGATATAAGTTCTTGGCACTGGAAAAAATGTTAGACAATTTTGTAGTGAATCTGACAAAAATTGTGGGATAGCACAAAAGAAATTAGGTGATTGGTTAGTTATGACACTTTTATAAGGAATAGCACTGGAATTTTTCAAAAATGTTCTCTCTGTGCAGATGATTTTAATACTCGACATATTCCTTATTAAAAAGGAACATTTATTTTGAGAGAGCAAACGACATATACTCTCTAAATTTGAATCAGCGATAAGTGAATCGCTGATTCAAATTTAGAGAGTAGGGTATAGAGTTGCCTAAAACGGCCTGGCGCCTAAAGCGGTCACCCTTTAATATCTTTGAATTAAGGACATTTTTTAAACAATCATGTACGCAAATTTATAGTTGAGACACTTCTAATTAATGTTAAGGTATTGTTTTGTTCAATTAAAATAATTAAAAACAATTAGTGAGAAAAATCTTTTTAGCACTTCAAAAGATGAATATAAGTATGGACTAATTTTAAAAGTCAAAATTTTATCAATTAAATTTTACTTTTAAAGCAAGTATTGGTCTTATTTGAAAGATCATTTAATAAGGTTTAAAAACCTTAGAATAGTTTTGATTGGTATTTTATTTAATTAAAAAATTAATTATCTGAAAACAAAGCAGGTTGCCTAAGACGTCCACCCTGAATATGTATTGCATATTTTTAAAGAAATGTTAAAAAAAATTTATTTTTATAATGAAAATCAGTGAAATCATGAAAATAAATTTAAATTATTTAAAATTAAACAGTTTTTTCATATATTTATTGTTTTTCATGATTTTCAAGCAATATTTTATTAATAATCATTTGTTATTATTTTTCTTACATTATTTGAGTAAAATTTTTATAGTAGCACGTATGAAAAGTAAATATCGTACTTAAAATATCTTAAACAATGTTAATAAACAATTTTAACTTGTTAAATAAGTATAGATTTTGAGAAATTTAAGGAGAGGGCCGTCTTAGTAGGCTATACCAGGTTGCCTAAGACGGCCAAAATGCACTTTTTTTCAACGACAAAATAAATTGTCTTTTAGATAATATATTTGGTTTTTTTCTAATGCGGATTATTTAAAGGGGATGACAAACAATAATAAACGTGCATTGTTTTGGTATTTTTAATTAACTATATAACTGATGGGGAGCCATCTTAGGCACCCCTATAGCTGCATTTTGCAAAGGAAATGCATAATTCTGTCTGCCATCAGTATTATTGATGAAGTAACACACGACGATCGAGATTAAAATGAAGGCGTTAACGATTTTTGAGAAAATTCTATAAGAGACCCTGCTGTTAGCTTAAGTCGCTGCAAAAGCATAGCATTGACTTTTTTTAATCATCCCTATGTATAATATACTAAAAGGAGTAAAGGGTCGCTTTCGTCGAGGTGAAGTGCATTAATATTCATTTGAAGAAGTCTAACGGATTTTCTTTTCTCCTCATTTTCAACTCTATTCTCTCTCGAATATACATAGTTTACTTAAAACTAGGTTATTTCATTGTCATAATTTACCGGATAAACGACTCTTTGTTGAAGAAAAGAAATTAAGCAACTCTTTTTTCTTCAACTTTCACAAACTCAATTTCACTAATTTTAAAAACTTAGTTATTATTCAACATATTTTTAAACGCGAGAATATAAAATAACAAAATAATGACAATAAATATACGCATAAATAATTTAATAAGCTTTAGAAAATATCTTGGTGCTTTACATTCCGTTAACTGGAAGCAAAATCATTCATTCTCGTTGAGATGGAGCTGAAAGCTTATACACCATTTCAATATTAATGAAAATTAGAAATGTATACGCCTTTTCAGATGACAATAAAAAATTATAATTTACCAAGAGAAGAAATCGGTATTGTTTAGTCCAATGATTTCAAGTAGGCTTTCGCAGTACTGAGCCATTTGTCGATTTCTCATTGCGAATTCAGAAGGGACGACTTTTCAAAAATTGAGGTTAAATTATCTCTTAGAGATTATTTGGTTTCTGAACTTTAGAGAACGATGTCAATAAGTTATCTTTTCCGTGTATAATTCTATATTGTAAATTTCAACCACACCGTAAAATTATCAATGCTAAAAACAGTCCAAATTGTTTTTATACATAAAATATATTAATATAAATATTATTGAGTTATTAAAAGAAAGACAAATTTGTCGACTCTAGAATTTTAAGAGGATTTGTGAAGAAAATTCTAGTAGGATAAGTGTGGAAAGTTATGATTTTGCTGGAAGCTTTTGTCTCTCGTACAATGGACAACTTTCCTTAGCATACGAACCTTGGCAAAGCTTGCATAATGAATTTTCGGATCGAATGCACTAGTTTAGATAAATTAGTGCGTTAAGTGGAACCACTGAATTCGAAGAAACGACGAAAGCACACAATAATCTGGATTACGTTAATTTGTGTTAAGCAGGGTGTTGCACACATAGTTATAACTCACTGAGCCAATTTATAGTTAATCTTTTAATTTTTCTTTATATATGCAGCTAACTTTTATATTTAACAAGAATTTTTTCTATGTCCTACTATAAAGTAAGATTTCTATTATACACCTTGTTCTATACACAAAATCTAGAAGGATTAATTGTTTTTTGGGGACAAGTTCATGTTCTATTTTTGAAACTTAATTTACAAAAAAATATAAAATTCTGTTAATGTACCTATATCACTGGTTACAGCAACCAGGAAGGTAGCTACATTAACTTTATGTAACGGTTAAAGACAAATTTCACCGCGAACACAGGTTGCATGAACCAGAAATTTCTCTCTGTGGACAATCCGATATATATATTGAATTGGATCTTTTTAAAAAGAAAACTGTTTTATTATTTTTAATTATCAATTTATTTAGTTTTACGAAGAATTTATTTAAAAATCAATTAGTTTATGACAAGAAATTAAATTACGAAAAATGAAAAAGATGGCCCTTAGGCTCATTAAAATGTTAAAAAAAATAAAAACATTACCCGTGTAGAAATTTTGCCATGGCGCTGATCGGGCCCAGATATGATATGGCCAATTCAGGAATGAAACACCCTGCCCGATCGGGGCCACGTCAGGATTTTTTTTCCAAGTCTGGCCCCGATCGGGCAGGGCGTTTCATTCGTGACTTGGGCCATAATGTGGCAATTTCTACCCGGGTATGAACAACAAAAATTAACCGCAGCAACCACACATAAAAAACAAAATGTTATTTTTCATTACATCACCTACTGTTAAATTGCAGTGCTTTGGAATTGTACAGGCATATGCATGTAAAAATCCAAGGGCACTTTGGAATTTAACAGCACAGCGTTGCATTGAAAATTAACAGATTTCTTTTCCTGTGTAAATAAAACTTATATAAATCAGCAAGTGGTAAGCATTGTTTGATCATCAAATTGTTCGCTAAGTGCGATTCAAAATAAGTCAAACTCTCTTGGCTCTATTCCCAATCACCTCGTCATTTAAAGAAGTATTGCCCTGATTCATCGTAAAATAAGGATTGTTTTCGCTGTTGATAATTATAGCTTGACCCGACCTACAACGAAGCCAACATCATCTGCCGCTCATTATTCACTGGAGCGTAAATCCACTCACACACATAAAAAAATTGATTAATACACTTTAAATATCTTTCTTCGTGTGTGATAAGTTGAATATACTTTAATATCTTTCAATTTCCTCTCTCTAAATCCAAATCAGCGAAAATGTCATTGTTTTTCTCAGTAAAATTCTATACCTCAGAATACCCACCTGAGGAATCAGTAAGGATATACTGAGGGTTCACTGATCAAATCAGTGAATTTCTTCTTATTAAATTAGTGAATTATACCTTTTTAATGATTAAAACAGCAAAATTCTGCTAATTATAATCGATACACTTATAAATAATATACCTATATAAAATTAAATAATTTTTACCTTAAAATCAGTTCAAGTATACCTTTCTTTTAATTAAAATATGAGCATTAAAACAACTGCAAATTGTATAAGTATGTATTGAATGAACTACAATACAATAATTATTCACGCACGCAGTAAAATGAACTACAAGCATCAATGTATATAAAAGAATATTTGAAAAACTGATAATTAGATTACTAACAAAGTAAAAGAACACACTGAGAAAATGTTTATACTAAAATTAAAAATATATATACTTAGCACCTATTTTATACTTATATATTCTATATTCATAAAATTAAAATATAGGTAAAAATCAAAGTATAAAATATTCTAAAATAGGTGCTAAGTAGGTATAAAATCTTAATTTAAGAATAAATTTTTTTCGGTGCAGTTGTGAATTGTAAGTAGTAAGTTTAATTTTAGTCAGACGTACGCTATATAGTATCTGTACGCAGCAAATGTACACTCTAAATCTGAATCAGTGAAATTTTCACTGATTCAGATTTAGAGTGTATAGTAAACATTTTCCCTCTTCTCCCTCTTTTTCAAACAAAATTGAATTAAAGAAAAGTAAGTGCGAAATTTCAGTGCATCTTTAACAGATTTGCAAAGAAATTGCACTATCTGGAATCGTGAGAAATTATAGTTATCAAACTATCGGTCATTTTTAATTCACTGATTCAGTTTTAAACAATAAGAAATTATAATTACATTTGACTAATAATTATTTTTTTCTTTTATTATTAATTTTGATTTAGCGAGTATATTATAAATCTGTTTCATTGCAATATAGTTATATTTTAGACAGTACTTTTTTTCAAAGTAAGCTTGTCGAAACATGATAAAAAAGCAACTAAAATTAACCAAAGGCTGAATTATGTGGCCTGAAGGATTTTATTACTTACATTTTGCTTCCCATCACTTGAGTCTAAAAACATAATCGTGTTTCATTCGCGACGAAAATTGCTCAGTAACCGCGATGAAATTCCTTCGATGAGGAGAATATCTGTCCGGGCGGACGAAACCAAGAGACGCATTGCCATGGTTACCTGACCTATTTTACCGATCAATCGCAAATTCAGGGAAATTCTGTCGTTTAGTTAAGTGTAAATAGATACCATTAGTTAACAATAGCATTATTTCTTGTAAACGATCTTGCCTCACTCTAGGTATTCTTGTATTATTTGCTTAGAGTCGTTACATTATTTTAGATCCTAGCTATATCTGAATTAGCAATTAAATTGCAAAAATTAAATTAATTGTATACCAATTGAATTGGTAAATTAATTATTTACTGTATAGTGTATTTTACCTATATTTGAATATTATAGTCACTATAATGTAATTTATCACTTTCTGTCTTTCCCTCATTTTACACAAGTTTCCATTTACAAGAGGCGCGTATTCCTGAGAATGAGGTCCAATCCGAATTTTACCTTAAACGGATTCTACACTGTACATATATATGTCAGTTAGACCGATTTTATATTAACAAATCCGTGAAAAAATTGTCAGTTCGGTATGAATCGTTGCGCTCTCTCGAGGCCATATTGGTTTAACCTTGATCGGAATCATGAAAAAATTTCCACAAGGTTGCCAAAAATATTTTTAATGTCGATTTTCCTTAAAACATTTCCCTGAGTTTCATGCTTTTCCTCATTTTCTCATAGATGCTCTTCTCATCTCCTCCTTCTCCGCGGCAGATTTCCTCTCTCATCTTCTTCATTCACTCTCTGTTGCCATATATACACAATGCAAATACAAAACATACCCTCCTTTCGTCTCTCTGCCTTCAGCTCACTCCTTATGTTTCCAGAATCTATCTCAGTCTGACAGACGCAAAGTTTTGACGTGTCATAGAGGAACAATACACTCAGTGCATCGCAACGATAATATGACGCGATTGTATTGCACGAAACGCGTCATCATAAAGAGAAAGAGAAATTGTTTATTATATACGAGAATTCTGTCATTTGTTCACTGAAAACAAAAAGTTGCAACTAGTATAGGGATTTAAAGGCGTTTGTAAAAATGTTTTGCAAAAATGATTGTGCAAAAGTTATATAGATACCTATATATATATATTATTTTTCAAGCTATATTAATGTAAACATATTTAACTGAAAAATATCAACATCGCAACTGAAAAAGATATTCAGTTGGAATAATCGGAAAGTTTAGTAGGGCTCTATTTAACATGCGACTTTCTGGTTATTCTAATAACAGGATATTTTTCCATGGTGCAGTTTCCCTGTATTGTCAATATATAATTTCTTACATGCATTCACTGCAAAAACTGGTGTCTTCGTATAAGACACTTAAATGACTTAATGACACTTAAGTGACTTATAATTTAAGACATTCAGTGTTTAAGACATTTGAAAATGTCTAAATGTCTTCCGGTACACAGAAAAAAATAAGTGTTCTATTTGATGCAAATATAGTTTTAGAAAAGTACTTGCATTCGTATTAAAACCAGAAATGAACTGAAAATCAATATAAAGTGAACAAATGAACCAGAAGTTGATTATTAGATTATTGGGTTAAAACAACACCATAAGGATACAAATTGATGCAGCTTATTTTGACACGGATATTAGGGTTAAAACTACACTTCTTTTTTTCTGTGCAATAATATTGACTGATTCTTAGTGGACGAGTTTTTTTTTTATTTCATCTGTCAAATATATTCACTCAAGTTGAGTGAAATTTCATTGACTGACAGTGGAATTTGACTGATAAAACATAATCAGCATCTATATACTCAATAAATCAGTCAATCTACTGTATCAACTACATATGTGACGCTCCACGAGACCCGTGTAGAAATTTTACCATGGCCCTGACCGAGCCCAGGTAGGGCGTCCCCAATTAGGGAATGAAACGCACGGCCCGATCAGGGCTACACCGGGAATGTTATGGCCATGGCCCTGTGTTTCTTTCCCTACTTGGGCCGTAATCGGGGAATTTCTACACGGGGAAAAGGGACCTTACGCGCTTTTGCGTAAGGTTGTATGTTATACTTCTACAAAAGCGACCTTATTGAAAAGCACGTACTCTATAAAAACATGGTGTCTTATTTTGAACAAAAACGTCTTAAATGAAGACATATTTGGTGATTAAGACACAAAAAATGTCTTAATTTACTGAATGACCATGTAGACGAGTTTTCATTATTTTCTCAATAAAATTTAACTGATTCAAATTAAGTCAAGTGATGTATGCTATAGAAATATGCAAAATGAAATATTGCAACTTTAAATTTAGTTGAGTCAAATAAATATAAGTTTTGAGATTGATATAGGCTCAAGAAATGCTGCACGATTTAAACTATTCACTCCATTAAATATAAGACCAAAGACCAAGTTGAAACGAAATCATTATTCAAGTGGAAAAGGAAAACTTTCCCCGAGATACATTTGGACGCATTAAATTCTGGATTTTAGAAACGATAAACTTTCAATTTCTATACTCCTTACTTAAATCTTGTGAGAGACGAGGAAGATCTTTTTGGATCGGATTACAGTGATTTATGCAGTCTTAACGGTGCGAAAATTCAATTGGAAAAGGTCATTTAAATAACTAAGACTGATTTAGGGCTTTTGCAAAAAAGAAATATCTTTCCTGAATCAATAACAAATAAATAGTGATTTTTATGGTTTATTTATATTGCAATGTATTTCGTGATATTATAATAATTATAAATTTTAATCAACTTTAATATCAAAGAAAAAATTTGGATTTGAAGTGAGACCCGATACTCATTCTAAATAATTACCAATATGAAGATGGGTGTGTCGGAGACAGACAAGCTTTTTTGAGTGGGGTATTTGTGTGAGAAAAAAGAGATATATATACTCTCTCATATAAATCTAAGGCTTCGGGGAGAGTTTTATATGTCGACCGTGTTGAAATTTTGCTAGAGCCCGAATAAAGCCCAGATTTTTAAATCTTTTGCTTCCTCATATAGGGAAGCATTGTTTAGGTCCGATTTTCGATTTTCCAAAAATAGTTTAAATCAACTCAATTCATCAGTTGAACTCAATTTGACATTATTGAAGCCAATGTCCAGATGTATGTGTGTGTGTGTGTGGTCGATTTTTGTGGACTCTCTATCTCAAGAATGCTTTGACAGATTTTAATGAAATTTAGCACAGATATTACATTCATATAAGAATCAAGAAATTGACACAAGGAATTTTAGAAATAATCAAACAATTTTGAGGAAACTTTTTTCTTTAAGAATACGGATTTTTTAAAAAATAAATTTCTTAATTAAAATCTAAAGTAAGTAGTAAAAAAAATACATTCCTTGCATCGAGACGAATTGATTGACCTATATTAAGTATATATTTCATCAAGAATTATAAAGGAGTAAATGACAATTTTTTCTAATTTTAAAATTCGATTCTTTTAAGATAACTCTTGAAATTTTAATTTTTGAACTATAGTTCCTTTTGGAAAAATTCCTCATAAAAAACTAATCGATTGACCTATATAATGTATATATTATACCAAAAATTGACAGAGTAAATGACAATTTTTTAAAATTTTTGAAAATTGTAGTTGCATTTTTTAATGTAACTTTTAAAATTGTTATTTTTTTAGTGACATTTCTTTTGGAACAAATTTTCTGCATTGAAAAGCAAATCGATTGATCTATGTAAAGTACGTATAATATAATAAAAAATTGATGGAGTTAATGACAATTAACTCTATATGAGGAAGAAAAATGTTCATAAATGAACATATAATTTTCCACTAGTTTAAATTTCTTTTTTTTATAATAAAGATGCTGATTCAATTTTAGAAAGTATTATCTAAAAAATGATATGTTATCTATTATTACTCAATCTTATTTATTTTCATTTTCTACATCTATTAACAATATAGTTTAACAAATATGTGAACCACACTTATTGTTGAAAGAGTTGCTCATAAAAAAACATTATATTTTCTATCTTTCAAAAGACCGACAATAAACACATGTCTGCTCCTTTCATCATAATTCAGTGTATTTCAAGCATTCTTTGAAATTGCCAAGAAACTGTCATTTCAAGCATTCATTCTACGATATTTGAGACACCTGAAACAATAATTTTATCAACAATAATTCACTATATAATTATTGTGCAATATAGGAAAAATTTTATTGATTTTTGTCTGACTTTGTATACCGATTTTAATATGTATAATAAATAACTACTAATTGAAAGAGTCCAAGTTCACATATGTATCTGAATACCTAATTGACTAATTACCCGTGCAGCAAAATCCCGAAGACTCCATTAATGGGGGATGAAACACAGTGCCCAGTCGGGGCCAGATCAAGAATCCCTAATACTCAGTCGGTATTAGGGATTCCTCGAGCCCTAACAACTTTTCTGCACGGGAATTAGCATCTTTCTAAAAAAATTAGTAAATCTATCATCTATAATTCAGGATAAAGAGATAGTGTTCAATTTAAAAAATGATTACCAATTTTGATAACAGATAAATTTAAAAGTTAAATTTTTTGTTGAATAAATGAAACAATATTGGTTCATCATCAAACTGTATTTCTTTTCTAAAAATGAGAAGAGAATAATTTTGAACATTGAAAATATATTTAGAAATTTAATGAAAGAATTAAATATGTGTGATTAAAATTTGCCTGGTCGTTAAAGTGCAAATAGATGCTTAGGAACAGGCCATGCGATAGAGCTTGGCTCAAGTGAATTTTCGATTCTCTTGATGTATCGAGCGCCAAAGTACGCGAAGAATTCTTTTTGGCACGAATCATTTTCTAAAGAGCTTACATTGGACGTTTAGATTTCTAAGCCTGACGAACATGAGTTTCCTCTTACTATCGATGTTGATTAAAACGAATCAACGTTATATCAGTCTCTGCCTTATATTATACATATATGAGAGAAACGAATTTTGCTTCCTAATATATTTTATATACGACAATAGTTCTTTTAAGTTTTGTAATTTTTATTGAAATAAATAAGATAAGTAATTTTTCATTATTAAACCAGGCAGCATCGTATGCAGAGATTTCACTTGCCTTTGAGTAATTTAATGAGCTTTTTATCCTCATTAAATTGAAATAAAACTGAAGGAAACTTCAAATCAAATTATCTTTAAAGATAAAGAACATCTTGCAAAAAGCCCTCTACATCTGATTGATATCACGTGCTTACGACTGCCAATGAAGGTCCTGACAATATTAAGCCCATCGATCAACTGATGCGTTTCACTTCTAGTCTGATAAATCCAGCGAATATACTCAGTTTAGCTATCAATCATAGAGGCATGGAATTGCGGTTGTTTGTCTGAGTTAATTACAAATGTATCATACCGAATAGAAACATTTTTGTATCCATTATTTTACGTCAAAATTACAGAGTAAAAAACATGATGGAATAAAGAATATAGATTTTCCAGGGAATAATGGATATAACAAACTTTCGCGGTTTTTTAATTATAACTTGAATTAAGTTTATCAAACAAGAATACATATTTATGATCAATTCATTACTTTTTTGTTGTATACATATTAATGTAATTTTTCAATTTGTTCAACGTATAAGAAAATAATTGCTAATGAGAACTGGTTTAATAATAATTAATTTGTACTCAAAATTATTGTTTGTTTAAAACATGAATTTTGTCAAAATCATGTTGTGACAATAATCCCAATTTATATTTGTTCAACAATTAAAATACAAAAGTATATAATTATCTATTTTACAAATGCATAGTGATAATATATATCAACATTATTTTAGTTTATATGTATTTTAAAAATTATAATTTTATTTTCATGTAATAAATCCTAAAACCGTGCAATTTTCTAAAATTGCTTATTCTTTTTAAACAAGTATTTTTTATTCTTCACGGAAAAAATAAGTATACTTATGTGAAAATAATGTTCTTGACACTACTCGACTTTTGTATGCGGGACACAAATATGCAAAAATTTCAAATAATTGACGTGAAGAACATCGAATTCTGCTGGAAAAATTAAAGGAAAAGTCAATGAATTATTCCAGTAACATTTACTGGACCATGGTACTGGAATAATTCATTGATTTTTCCTTTAATTTTCTTCACGCACATCATTTGGAATGTTTGCAAATTTGTGTCGAGTACTGTCAAAGGAATTTTCACGTGTTAATATTTTTTGTCTGTTTAGTGTATTTTTTAAAAAATATATTGACAAATTTTCTTTTAAATAGTTTAAATTTGACTAGCAACTGTTTGGGACCACTGCAATGCCAGTTCTAAGAAAAGGCATGGCTTTTTCTGTCTTGGTCCCTGGAAGGATTAAAAATTTGAAGGATTGATGAATAAACAATAAGCACAAAACAATTGAAAAGTAAATTACACAACACTTCCAGTAAAGAATAATCGGTGAATCGAGATGTATACGCGCACAATAACTACATGAAAAAGCGTGTTGATGAACTTGCCGGTAAAAGATAGCTAATGCTGATGTACTCTTGTAGGTCGATCGATCGGATCTGCAATTGAAGGGTGTCGGATGATCGAGCCAGGTTGGTCGATGGATCGGTTATTGGTCGGTGGTAGAGAAAAAGAAAGAGCAGGTAGGTCTGGATGGTCCTGGAAAGTACGTGGTGTAGCAGGGCCGGGTGCTGACGCGACACTGATCCCGACGTGACCAAGATGTTGATTACGCGCAATCTGCACGCGCATCCGACCCTCGCAAAGTTATATGTATAGCCAATCCCGGAAGAGAGATAAGGGTGCAATGGCAACGCAAGATAGAGCAAGATATCAAAAAGAGAGAGAAACGGAAAAACGCGTCTCTTGAGATTAGGGAAGAATCAGAATAGACATGGTCCAAAGGGTCACGTGCCAACTTGAAACGCGTGGGCCAACTTCCGGTCCATTGCAACAGGTCAGGAAAGTTTCTCCTAACCTTTCAGCACTTTGAGTAATCTGACAATTATTTATCATCGCAGGACAATACATGATATCGGCAATAATACTCAATTGATTTTTCAATCTAGCCCGTCTAAATGGGTACTTCCTAGCGCCTAACAAGTCCGTCTATTTTAAAATTAATCTCTTTGCAATCTGGACTGTCTGATCGAGCGATGCATGGCGTCACAAGTCAGAAAAGCCCGTCTACATGACGCCCGACTAAGGACGATCGCAATGCTTCAAGATTTTACACACGGGTTATTCCTATAATTGAAATAGTCGAAATTCGCATTTAATCGTTAAGCAAATTTGCACTATTGAATTACATAATAGAAAAATGTCTCTTCTATTTTCTAATGGATATGAAAAAATATCAAATTATTGGCTTATTAATAATATTCTAATGGATATAACAATCATGGCTTTCTTGCTGTGTCAACTACCCTAAAGCATTTTAAGTAAATGTAATAACATTCTTTCAATAAATAAATAAAGTAAATTGAAAATGAAGATAAGTTATTGGCAACAGGTGAGAATCAATGCGGGAAAAGACTATACCTAACTTTCTTCAAAAAGCGTCGTCTGCCTCGAACTACGTGTGAAGCTTTCTTCATGCTTCTCAAAGCTTCAAGTTTCCAAACGTGAGTAACATGAAATTTTCTCCTGTTGGTAAACTATCCAGAATTCAATCATCACACATGAAATTCTATTGGATAAACTTTCCTCATAAATTTATTACAGCATGTATAAATTATTTCTAAAATAAACTTTATATTTTTTATTATAATGGTTTAACATCAGTTTCAAGATTAATATTAGTGGCTATATAATATAAGTATATATTACTAAAAGAAAAAGAATTACTATAAACAATTAACTAATATATAAAAAACATTTTGGATACAACCGAAAAGCTTCATTATAAAAATAAATTGTCCTTATGTTCTGTTGAAAACACGCACATAATACATTTGCAAAAATTTGATCGTGTGATACTTGACATAAAGAGCCTCTCGCAATATCGGCGTGGCAGGACCTAAAGGACACAGAGAGTGTAATGTAAACTAATTAGCAGTGAGTCTCCGACGGCAATTAAGGCCGTCGGTGTGTCTCGCTTTGACACTCTTGCCTTTAATTCCATCCACTATAGTTGACAGCATAATATTGCATGAAAATTGCGGCATTTCAAAATGCATTGATTCTATATATTCATGATTCAATTCTGTAATAATTGTTTCATTTGAAACTACACTTTTCACAAAATTATAATAATTTTATCTTTATAACAAAAAAGAAAGTTCTTGCTTTATAGCTATACTTGTATCTAAAGAAACATTTCGGAAGAGTACCTTCCTATTATGTGTGTCATGAAGAACAAAACGCACATTATATGTATATATTTACAATATATATTCATACTATAAAATCTCGTTCATATTAAGAACAAAGTAATTTGAAGCGAGTGTTCAATATACATATAGGTAAACATTGAGAAGCTTTGAAAAGAAAATTTATTTTTAGGCTCGATAATTTTAAATAGGCATTCTTTGCTTAAATATAAAAAAAATATGGTTACGAAATAGATAACAGTGAGCGAAAAAAGGCTTTTAAAGGTGATGGTTTGTACTCGGCTGATGGCTATTGATGGTTTGAAAAATGATTTAAATATTCATCACCTTTTTGTCTCTGAGAAATGAAACAGTAATTGGAAACTATATTGAGTAACAATTTTTAAATTGAGTGTTTCTGTGAATGGTTAATATTGAATTTTCTTGATTTTCAACATATCTTGTAAATTATTTACCAAAAACAATTTAAACCTAGAAGTAATAATAATAATATGGAGTTATCTTGGTTTGCATCTTCACAGTAAAAAGAAAATCGTATATTTTAAGATGCATCTGAAATTAATGCTATCTTGAAAATAATATTGATTTACCTATATTATTATGCTTTCCACAATGTAAATGAATAATAAGATGCAATCTGAAAATGAACAAGGTCTGCCTTAAAAATGATGCAACTTAAATTAAGCCTTATTTTCTGTCTTAAAATAACATTTACTTTTTACATAGTGTTTAGGTGGAATTATAAAGACAAAATATCAATTTTGTCATAGAGAAAACTGACAATTTCAAAAAAGATAGAATAATGTGAAATATATAGTTTGTCAAGCAAGAAAGAGGAATTGAACAGGGAAGGGTACAGAAGTGGAGGAGTGTCACAATAGTCTGCAGATTGGAGAAGCAGACAGAGAGTGTACGTTTATCGCAAAAAACGCAGAATATCCCGTGAACCATCAAGACTGAAAAGTACCTATGCTGCCTGGATAAAAATAACTAGCTATACCTATGTCTACAAATATTTACATATTTTTCTTACAACTGACTTTTGGTGACATAATTTATTATTATAATGCTAACACTGACTTATTCATTATAATTAAACTTATTATGTAATAAAATTATTTAGTTAATATTAATTTTTAATATTTAAGCTGAAGTAGAAGAATCATATTAGAGAAGATCCACCGGGAAGGAGAGTCGAACTTGCGTTCTCAAGATTCTCAGCAATCCATCTAATTCGCGAGACCATTATTGAAAGAGATATTATGTATGTATAGAAGTAACTTTGAGTTTTTTAATATTTAACTCGGAACAGTTGAAATTGAAGTGTCCCAAACTATAACACGTTAGACGAGCAAACTTATCATATCCTACTTACAGCATTGGTCAGACGAAGCACGTAAACTAGTACATTGTCTGACCAATACTGTAAGTAGAAAACAAAAAGTTATTGCATGGGACTCCTCAATTTGGCATTGAACCAAAATTTTTTCTTTGAAATAAACAAAATTCTGACTCTGAAACAATAACAAATTATTTCTTCAAATATAGAACAATAAGCAAAAGTTTTTAATTTATTTATATTAAATAAATATTTATTTAAATTAAAAAAAATTGTTTAAATGATCAATTATGTTAGGTCAAACAAATATTTTTGTCCAATTTAACCAAACATTTTTCTCAGGATGAGAAGAATTTCAAGTTCACTGTCTAAACTTAAGTTAGTATAAAAATATAATAATTTATATATCGATGGTTGTTAATTAAAAGAACTCATCACTCGAAGTTGGTTTAGAAATATTTATAATTTTGAATTTATGCTTTTTAAGTGTTATTTAAAATTATTTCCCTTTATTAATTTGACGTTTTGTCTTTACAGAACTTTCAATCTTTGATTCCTGCTCTCTTAAATTGAATCAGTGAAATTTGGCTGGTTACCAGACAGAAGTCGGTCACTGGGAATCAGTGGTTTTTAACTGAAAAATAACCAGTCAAATTTCACTGAGAACCAGTGGAACTGGTCGATAAAACAGAGTTGACTGATTTCAAATAGTGAGATTTTCAATGAGAATCAGTGAAATTCCACTGATTTTTCCGAGGATTTATCATTTAAAATTCACTGATTGCAATATATCAATAGCACACTTCTAGCTGATGAATCAGTGAAATTTGACTGATTCAATTTAAGAGAGTGGAAAACAATTTTGCAAAAAGTTTTGTTTGTCTATTTAATATTCTAGGAGTACCTATATATGTATTCTTGCGGATAAATTTTGCCTATTTTTATATAGGTAAGTATGTGACACGGTCTGAAGAAAGGGACCTTATAGAAGCATTTGAAAATAGGCTATGTTTAATGTTAGTTTTAACTTGATACATGCATTCTTTTTAATTATTTGCAACCAACAGTTTTTCTTGAATGTTTAGAATATGCACTATTAAGAATAATTGTTTTCGTCTGCAAACAATGAAAAGAGAAGCATTAATTAAGTTAAAACTGTCAGCAAACATAACCTATTTTCAAATACTTCTAAGGTCCCTTTCTTCAGATTTTTTCTACACACTTGTATAAATATTTCTCATTGCTACTATAATTTTGCAATCAAATGAAAAAGATACTTTTAATTTTAAATGGTACAGAAAATGAATTGCTCGTAAAAGTAGTTAAGCTTAAATAAAATATTTTATTCTCGGCGGTTTTATAAAGTTTTCTGCAGTCTTCATTTGAAATAGATTTCTTTTTGCACAAGCATGGTCTAGAAGCAACTTGAAAAGGATCATAGGTGGAATAAATAATCATAAGGTCCCGCATATCACTGAGAAAACTTGAAACCGCAAGTCTGGGCTGGTCTGAGCAGGAAGAAGTCCGTCCGTCTCGGGATCGGCGTTTGGATGCCGCTGCTCAGGGGCGTAATATTGATCGTGGGGTGGGGGTGTCTGCACCCTCCCCTGCACTCGAGACCCCATCCACCTACGCCGACGACTCACCCCCTTTAGGGGAACCAGCTGAAGCGTTGCAACGGACCCATGCTGCATACCCACGCCAGCTATACAGGGTGGTCGTTAATTTACGCAACCTTGCCTTCATCAACCTTTTTCTCATTTATTATCAGAAAAATTTCAATTTAAAAATTGTTTTCCCTTTTATTTTCTTATTATGTATAAAGAAAATTATTAAATTAAATTTATAGTTGTTTGGAGACAACATTAGGGTTACCAGATGATCAAGTAAGAAAATCGTGAGAAATTCTCACTGATTAGCAGTGAATAATCACTGAATCATCCAGTTATAAGTATACCACTGCGAATCAGTGAATAGTCACTGGTTGAATCAGTGAAAAATTCTAATCACTATTTGAATCAGTGATTTTTCACTGTTTAATCAGTGATGATTCACTGGAAAATTAGTGAAACATTCGTTCACTGGTTAAACCAGTGACTTTTTCACTGATTCAAATTTAGAGATAACTTCCTTCTTAACAATTCTAACCTTCTCCATGCTCAAAAAATGCTAAAAATCTGAAGATCTCACGATTAATCGGAGCGTCTGGTAACACTAAACAACATATAAGAATATTTGTATAGCAAAAAGGGTTATGTCAGAATCCTATATTCTCTAAAATTGAATAAGCGAAATTTCGCTAATTCACAGTTATAAGTATACCACCGATTCAAAAAGCGTATATACGCTGAGAATCAGCGAAAATTCGCTTGATAATAAGCGAAATTTCACTGATTCCACAGCGTACATACGCTTTTTGAATCGGTGGTATACTTATAACTGTGAATTAGTGAAATTTCGCTTATTCAATTTTAGAGAGTAAAGTATAGTGCAATTCTTATGCGACCCTTCTATATACAATATATAACACAACACATCGCTCAACATTGCTCTGGAAAAACTAATTGTAAATTTAGAGATATATTTACTTCTCTTTATAAAACTCAATCAATGCAAAATAACTGAAATTTTAATGACCCACTTCTCAGGAGTTCAATCTTTGAATTTTCATTGATAGACTAGTGAAAAAAACTGAAAATCCACTTTTCAGTTACTTTTTCACTGGACCATCAACGGAAAATGACTGAAATCTCAGTAATCTTTGAATGATTTCCAATGAAAATTTACAGATTTTCGGTTGTGTTGATTTTATGTATATAGCTAGTATTACATATAATATTGAGTGTTTTAAAAGTCAATAAAATATAGTTCATTGAGAGAAATATATGGTGCTGGCGCGTGGCATAATGATTGTACCGATAACCATATTTAGTGACATACACAAACATGGGCAGCAATCTAGATTAAACCAAGTAATATACAGTACCAAGTAATATACACTGGGAGATCCTCTAGAGGTCGTAGACAAATATTTCACACGGCGATGGCGAGGAACTGTAAGAAAACAGTATATATAGACAGCATAAAAATTTATATATAGTGAAACATTTACATATTTATATATATATATGCTTCAAGTGTATACCAGCGTAAGACGCGTTTGTATATACAATAGTATAATTAGCGCATAATAATAACAAAAAAAAAGTATATCATAGACTGCAAAAAGTGGTGTCTTGAACTAAGATATCAAGTGTCTTAGTTCAAGACACCACTTTTTGCAGTGATACAGATTTAATATAAGAACATTCTAAACAAATAAAAAGAGAAATTTATTAATTTACATATCACTCTTCAGCATTGTTTCAAAGCATTTTTCTTTCTCTTCTTCTTTTACTCACATTTTTATCGTCATTCCAAAAAAAATAAAAACGTTACAGAGGGAATTCTCATGAAACGCTGAATGAAAGGTTTTTTTATTTACTGCAAACATCGAGCTTTTGAAATGCGCGTATCCTATTATACATATATACATATATGAAGTTAAAACATAAAAAGTTTCATACGTACCATTCTGTTTTTCCCATTTAAAAATCATTACAATAGGTACCTTTATTTAACTATTTTGTAAAATTTGATTGTCATGAAAAATAACGGAAAAAAATTGTGACTTCATTTTCATTTTACAAAATTATATTCTTTTTCATCAGAATGAAAATTCTGTTTTTGTAATACCTTACACTGAAAAAAATAAATAGCTGATTCAGACCTAACCTAGTCACAATTATGACTAGATTAGGTACATGTATTGGTGGAACTGCCATACGTTGTCTGAATCAGCTATTTATTTTTTTCAGTGTATTTAAGAAAAGTGCGTCACTTATCATAACTGAAAAGTGTGTACAAGATGGGTCTTTCCTGCACGCTTTGCGGTGAAATAAATAAGCGCATAGTCTTTTTAAAGCTTATTTGTTGTTTAAAGTCTTTTTTGATAAAATAGCTTAAAAAATTAAGATACTACGAGGAACAAGGGAACGAGTGTGACTTTTGATGGCCTCCGTAAAGGTGGCTCTACACGGCGCATAAAAACGTAGCTACGCTCACGCACTGACATAAGAAAGAAAAGGTTATCAGTAAAGGATATATCAGTCGACACATCTTCAGACGAGCGTTAATACGTGTGAAGATGCGTGAGCTGCGTTGGTTTGCTTTGTAGATAGGGCTTTATGCAACTCGAGAATTGTCGCATGCGGGGCCAACGAAAGTCGCATGCCGTGGTTACCGCTGATTCTTAGTGAAATTCTAATCACTGAGAAAATCAGCGGAATTTTTGCTGATTAAGATTTAGAGAGTAGCAAAATCAGTATAGAATCTTTTTATATAAATAATCTTTACTATTGAAGAAATATCATAATTTAACGATCTTTACTATTATTTAAGTTATACCTACTATATTTGTAAAAATGATAAAATGTTCATTTCATGATACCAACTAATGTCCCCGAATGTATGGGAACACAAGATGCACCATATGTTGTTACTGGTAAGGTATAAAAAAGAGAACTAAGACTCGCACAAGTACTGCAGCATGATGGAAGTATAGTGAAAGAGCACTTATCCATTATTAACCTACTTACAAAGATGAATTTTTCTAGACCTGACAATTTCTAAAGAGAAGTTGCCAACCCAATTTCTTTTATCGCATAAAATCGAAAAGAAACAAAATTTAAAGAAAAAATTAGTACGCTAAACCTCAGTACATTTACATGGAAAAAAATCGAAATTTCAGATTTCGTACTAAACTACACTATTTATTTTAAGACGTGTGCATGGTTTTCTGATTTGAGTACAAAACTTTAGTACCGAGTCCCAGTAGTCGACGAACGCGGATCCACTACTAAAA
>WNHD01006454.1:0-12819 GCA_011057455.1 Ganaspis sp. Gsp50 | reverse complement strand
ATATTGATTTTTTACTTTAACCGAAACGATTTGGTGAATATGCACATTAACCGGTTAAAGTGCACAGAAACAAATAATTCGAATGCTTTTCTCACATTCTCCAACCTACTAACGCCCTTTTCGGTCAATGTACACATTCACCGGTCAATGTGCACATTCCCCAATTATGCACTTTAACCGTAACATATACATAGACAAAATTACTTAACCTTTTTTTAAAATTTAATTTTAGAATTCCATATCATAGTATCATACAACCTCTTCTTGTGCCAAGTTATTATCGGTCCTTGACAACTGGTAACGTAGCCTTCATGAACGACTTTTTTCCAACTTCTTGGAAGGGTGAGAAATAAATAAAGCACAAGTGCTTCGGACATGTTTCAGCAATTCTAGGCGAAAAAGCACCCACCAAACGTCTCTTGGCTCGAGTCCAAAGGGGATTTCTTCATAGAAAGAAAAGATGTTTCGTTTAATTGAATAATTTCGGAATATTAATGATCAGGAGGGTCCCTACCTTTAATTTACTTTTGCGCTTTTTAAGGGTCGTTTAAAACACATTAAGAAACAGGCGAATAAATTGGCGTATTTGCCAAGTGGTCGTTTTGTGAAACAAGAAATAAAGATCGAAAAAAGCAGGTGGCTGTGAAAATTTCATTTTACAGAGAAAACTAGGGTCGGAACAAGTTCATTGCGCGCCAGGGTCGAACTGCATTTTTTGTGCCCCTGCCATGCTACGCTCTGGACGATGCACAGTGGTTCCAAACTGAAAATTTGTGTTCATTACCAGCTACGGACTGTAAGTCTAACCGATTTTAACTAGGTACTATTTTTTAAGGTACTCGGCGTTAGATTTCTAAAAATATATTCGACGTGGATTTTTTAATTATTTATTATTGTTAGAAATAAACATTTAAACTGAACAATAGACAAAATTGTGAAAAATATTTATTTTGATCACAAAACAGTACCTAAGATAACTTAATATATAGCCTTAAAGAATTATACTAACTTTACGAGACATTAATAAACAAATTAGCATGCCAACAATTTATAACAAAATTTATTTGTTATCAACAATTCCTTAATTAGTAGAAATATCTGGATCTTCTTAAATTAATAGCCCCAATTGATTTGAAAGTCAACTTCATAAAGAACATGTGTTTTGAAATATTCAAGTGTCAGTAAATGGAGCGGATTAGCTCGCCGGATCAGGGTTCGTTTAATTAACAATAGACAACGTTTAATTAATATAATAACATTACAGAAATATGTTTATTCTGACTTTTATGATTATACATACAATAAATCGTTAATAAATAGGAGAAACAGAAAGAAGCGTAAAACAAAACGAAACGACCGAAGAAACGGAGCGTGATAAATACGTTATTAGCGAATGCACATTAGCAAAACGATTTGCATAGTTAGAGAACAAAATTCCTTCGTTTAGAAGTTCGTCCTAAAAAGGACGGATTTTTATTAGACAGCTTCGGATCGTATTATCGTGAGTGTGTGATGACATTACACTGAGAGTGGTAACACCATTGTGGGTTGTGAAGTACATTTAGACCCATGGCAGTCTATCCGTTCGGTGCAACCGGTTGGTCTTTCAGGGAAGGTAACACCTTCCTAGCGGCTCGTCGAAGACTGCCCCGAGCGCCGCGAAACACGCTTCTTTTATGCGTTTCGATGGTTCCACTCCGCAGCGAGTCCACACTGCGCACGGTTCTGCGCCGAACGGAGCGCTCACCAATCAGAAGTCAGTACGACCTTCTGATCTCTATTGACGGTCTCAAGACATCCGTACACCTCATGCACGCGTCGTAAATTTCGTGAGGGCGAAGAATTGAACATCTTTACAACCCAATCTAACACCAATAAACAACGTTTTTCGATATTAAGGAAATAAATATGAATAAAATCAATGAAAAGAAATATAATGATTTATTAAAAATAATATTTTGTATGAAATATGTTTAAAGAAATATTTTTTAATCAATGATTAATTAAATTATTACTTTAAAAGTTAAGTTTTATAAACATTTACGGCGTCATTGAATTACATAGGATAATTATAAAAAAATACGTACTTCCATTTTTATTTGAAAAGCCATTTTATAATATTCTGTTTTTTAAATTTTCGCGGCAAGTATAATCCTTTCGCCGCTAGGTGCGCTTTTTCTTATGGAAGAGTTTAAAATCTTTAGGCATATAATTGAGAAGGAGGAAATGCTAACTACTACTCTTTAAAGTAATTGTTTAAATAAAAATTGTTTAAACAATTTTGATACAAAATTATAATAATTTATCAAGGAACTCAGAAAAAATCAGAGGACAGGGTGGGATACGAGCCCACGACCTTTCTATTGCCGGTAGACTGCTCTGACCAACTGAGCTATACCTGTCTCTCCGAGATCTTCCAAGTTCCTTGACATTTACCTACAGCTTGAATTTGATAGATTTACTGAATCCCATTTCAAATTCGCGGGGATTCCCCCCTTTTATTATATATGGTAATGTAGGTTTCTTAATTATCTATATTTAATTATATTTCAATCAAATTATGAATTTATCAAGCCACAGGCTTCATAATGGGTAAAAAGGTTTGCTCCTTGGTTTTAGGTTGGGTTCTTACTTATAGTATTGTTTCTATTTGTTTATTGTAAACAAAATTTGTTAAAAATTTTTAAAATTTTAAATTTTAGAAATCATGTTCTTTATTAAATTGACTTTCAAATAAATTGTGGCTATTGACTTATGAAGATCTATATTTTTATCAATTAGTTCAAAATATTTGATCTAATTTTTTGTTTTTTCAATAAATAGAACCTGTTGAGATTGATGGATCTGGTCAACGAAACGTTGTAATGACATAAGAAAAACATTGTTTTCTTTTAAATTTCAATCCTATCAAAAATTGAAGAAATTCATTCAACCGAATTTATGTTCGATTCAAATAAACTACAATAATGAAAATAACATTTTGCAAATATTTAGTCATCATAGCTAACGTATTAACTAAACCAACTAAGGTGTTTGCTAAGACAGCTAATAGTTCGCTGTGGTAGCTAAAAATGTGAAGGTCCCAGAGCTAAATATTTCGCTGTCCATATTTCAAATAACTATTTTTCGCTATGGCATCGAAGTTGTTAGTTATGACAGCGAACTTTTATCTGTCTTAGCGAATTTATTAGTTTGCTTAGCGAAATTTTAGCTATGATCACTAAATATTGGCAGCTAACTTATTTTTTTTCGTGACAAGCATTTATTTGGCGATATAACTAATAAAATATTTCTTGATTAAAAAAAAAATGTTTTCCCATCGTAGTTATTTGTAAATTAATTCAGTAGAGTTTTACTAAAAGTTAGTAGTTTCTACTAAGAATGAGTATATTTTTACATTCTAATCAGTAAAGAACTTTTTGTTACTGATTGAGTGAATCAAAGTTAATTTATATTTAGATAGTATTTTGATTTGTAAAATTGTGAATAGCAAACTTAGGAAAATGTCTAAACTTTCACTAAATAATGCTCTAACAACTTATATTTTTCTTTAACTTCGACCGACATGTGTCAAATATGCATCATTCTATGGCTGAACAATGGCTATAATTTTCTAGCTCACACATCCTTCATGGAAATTTTATTTCACTCAATAATGGATTTCTGATCGCCTCAAATAAAAACGACACTGACCTCGAAAATATATGGAACAATCGTTTTCTGAACTACTTTCGTTACAGATGTAAAAATAAATTAAATGTGTTTCTTATGCCATAAGTAACATAAAGCATGTAATAATGTGCTAACACACATTATCACGCAAGTAAAAATACTCTATAGATTTTATATACTAAAATAATTTATACGGAAATTTCTGTGTGTAGAATTTTGTCTAAAATTAGTTGTAAAATTTCCTGCAAAATCACTTCTAGAATTACTTCTAAAATCATATATTATAATATTATTTGTAAAATTTCTTTTCAAATTTTATGTAAAATTAGTTGTAAAATTTTATGTGAAATTTTTTCTAAAATTGTATGTAAAATTATAAAATTGTAGGTATATAAAATTTATTCTAAAATGTTGTGTAGAATAATAAAATGTTATGTAAAATTCTTAAATTTGATGTACATTTCTTTTCTGTAGGGTAACATTTCGTGTAAAATTATTTGTAGATAATATATAATGTATAATTTCTTTTCAAATTTTATGTAAAATTTATCCTAAAATTGAATGTAACATTATAAAATTGTAGGTATATAAAATTTATTCTAAAATTTTGTGTAAAATAATAAAATGTTATGTTAAATTCTAAAATTTGATGCAAAATTTTATTTCTGTATGTAAAATTACTTCTAGAATCTTTTATAATATTTGTAAAATTTTATTTCATTTATGAAAAATTGATTCTAAGATTTTATGTAAAATTATAAAATTCTATGTAAAATGATTCTAAAATTTTATGTAAAATAATAAAATGTTATGTAAAATTATTTTTTTGTATGTAGAATTTCGTGTTAAATTACTTGTAACATTTTCTGCAATATTACTTGTAAAATCATTTATAACGTTATTATTTTGTAAAACTTCTTTTCAAATTTTATGTAAAATTTATTTTAAAATTTTGTGTGAAATCTTAAATTTTATGTAAAATTTCTTTTGAAATGTCTTGTAAAATGTCGTTCAGAATTCCTTAAATGGACTCAAGGAAGAAATTTCCAGCGAAGTCATTGTAGGAATACTTTTATACAGACAATTTTTCAAATGGTCAATTTTTGCAAATTGAACACAGCAAAGAGGATAATTTTCGTTTCGTGCTTGGTTATACTTTTAGAAATTAAAACATAATCAACCATTTCAGCTTGTACAGGAAATGTTTTTATTAGATAAAGTAAGTCGTGATTTCATGTAGTTATTTCAATTTCTGAGAAACTCGCATTAACGAGTAGAGCTTAGGAAACACGCAAACTAGTGAAAGCTTTGCATCCTTATCAGCAGATACGTTTCAAAAAATTAATTGCTTGTTAAATAGTTGTCACGTTTTGCCTTTCTACACAAAAAAGCCACTGAATCCAATTGAATCTTCAAGCGGTGAAAGTAAGTTTTGGTCAGACATTTCGTGTCTGACCGTTCTGAATTTTACTACTTAATTCCCTTCATCCATATTTCACGTTTATTAAATCTTCTCTCTGTGCAACTTTCTTCGCAGCTTAAAACTTTCTGCGTAATTTAAGTTTCTTATTTATATATATATATTTTATTCTTACTATTTTATTATACTTTTGTATTTTTTCACTTATTGTATTGAATTATTAAATTTATTTATAGCAAATACATTCATTTTTTAATACTATTTCTATTCTTTTTTAATTAACTTATATTTCGCGTCAAACTGTTTCAAATCAAATTAATGTTTATGAAATCTTTTATAGGGATTTTTATCTGCAATATCGAATTTTTATGTAATTTTACAAGAGTTTTAATTTTTAGTCTTTTTCACGTGTGAAATAACAATTTTTAACATAATTTAAAATCTCGTTTAAAATATAAAAGTAATTATAAACTGTTGTGAATTTAGTTTGTTTTAAATTGTATTGTACTTTATTGTTGTTTATTATTATTTATTATTTTTATTGAACTTGTCATCTTTATTGTCAACTTTTACATATAAATTTGCGACTTTTTATTGTTTGTTGTCTCATACGTTTGTTGTAAAACGCGAACATAAATCGCATATATTGACAGAACAAATCGATAATCAAATTAATACGAATTATCTATAATTAATAATTACATAACTTAATAATTACATAATTACAATCTTCTAAACACATTTTGTCATTTGTTTGTAAGATTTCAATTTAAAGTTTACTTGAAAGGTTTCGATTCAAGAATCAAGAAATATTTTCAACTCGATGACTATTGTTTGTAAACTTTAGAATTCTTGAAACGATTTAACTGAAATTGGACACTTAAATTGTTAAAATATGATACTATTTACTTTAATGAACGTGATTTTTGCTAATTTAATTTCTTTTTCTTTCTCTTATAGTGTTGTTTCCTTGATAATTTGTTTAAAAGACTTTTATCATCACTTCACTTGCAATTTATCTAAAATCTTTTAAAGTTTTACGAAAAAATTGATAAAATCGTTTTTTGGTCATTTTGGGGGAATTGGAACGTTGCATGTAGATTTAATTTGCACTGATAAGGGAAAAACTACTTGAGGAACGAACTTGACTAGCCGACGAGTTGCAAAGTTGCGAGTGAACTGTATGTCCACGTGTTACAGGTCTTGATTCAATGGATAAAACAGAGACTCAATTTGTTAAAGGACAATTGCCGCCATCCCTCGGCAAACTGTCCAACATCCCAATTCTTCCATTGATCTTTCCGTAGGTAAATCAACCTAGGTCAGTGGTCGGTAAAGCAGAAACTTCCAAGAGAATTGAATTCTGTCTTACCAACCGACAGAAGAGCCATAATTTACCGACAAAATTCTGCAGGTGTGGCAAATTCATGAAGAAAACTCCAGGGGGCAAAATCTTTACTTCTTGCACATGCGCATCTATGTAAAATAGACAATAATAATTGCAAAACCAAAACGTCAAAAATGACCATTTTTGTCATATAATTTTGCAATATAATTGCTTTATGTATCTTAGATTAGTCTTTTATTTTAAAAAATGGTCATAAATGCTAATAAAGTTCTTTTCAGGATATTCTGGATAAAAATTCTTTATTTTAGATTTCGTCCCGCACACGACGTTTCGATACCAACGTTGGTATCCTCTCCAGGTGAAACAAATTATTTTCTAAAACCAAATTTGAACATTATAACTTAACCTCTAAATTCTGTAATATAATTCATTTTTTTAAAAAAAGACTTGACAAAACTATTTTAAAAAGACTTATAAAATTATAAAATAAAATAAAAGAACATACATCAAGAGGACATAATATGTACTTCTCATTTAACGGTTTACATTTTAGCAAAAAATCTCTTTGCACGCTGTCAGAAATACAGATATCAAAACTTACGCATTTACAAAACCTAATAACATAAGTATTTCCAAATCAGACCCAAGCATCCCATTACGGAGTTAAAATTTTAAATTACAAGAATTTCTGCAAACAGTCAAGATCATTATGCGCACATTATCGTGCAAAGATTTTTTGCTAAAATGTAAATCGTATCGGAACGTAGTGTGGGACAAAATCTGAAATAAAGACTTTTTATCCTGAATATCCTGAAAGGAAAATCAATATTTGTTTACTGGATGTAAAAAGATGAAAAACCATGTTATAAATGTTATTTATTGTTTATTGAGTTTTGTATTGTAAAGGAATTCCAATCTATTCTGCCGTACGAAACAAAAACTTAGGTAAACAGCAATGCTGGTATTGTTATTTACCTAAGTTTTTATTTCGTACGGCAGTATTCCATTTTGATATTTCTTTAATTATTTCAGTATTATAGAATTCAAAAGAATACAATGAAAACAATCCTTTTGAATATCCAAAAGTAGTTTTTTACCATATTCTATAAAGATTATATGAGAGATTATTTCAGAGCCTATGGCAAAATAAAAATTTATATACCTACGGGTGACCAAAAAATCAAGACAGATGTTGGTATAAGATTAAGTATGTACAATATTATGTAATTAAAAATAATACAATAGGAACAATTCTTTTGAATTCCAAGGTACTGTGTCATTGCACACATTTTGTCTACTGGCAAATAACAACAATACAACAACTTGTGAGTGAAAATTATTTCAATATCACCTTTTAATAATCATAACAGAAGAGGATCTATTTATAAAGTTCATTCAAAAAAATGAAACCACCAAATTACTAAATTAAATTATAGTTTTAAATATGAGTTTATAAATTACCTTATTGAGAGTTTCATGACTAGCTACAATGTGTTGGGATGTGTCGGTGATAATGACCCTTTCCACGGAATTTGGTCTAGAAATGCCATCAACCTGAGATGAATCCTTCAAAAGAGAAGGTGAAGAAGGAACAGGCTCATCAACAACTCCGTGCCTTGTTTTCTGAAAATAAGAAATGAAAAAAACATGTCAATAATTTTAACGGTAGTGATATAATTTGTTATAATAGTGAAAAATTAAACCTTTAAGAGCAATATTCCGCAAATTTAATTTCTGTTTTAATTTTCTCATAAAAGTGAATGCTTTATTTCTTCATCACAACTTTTACAACAATTTTATATGACTATGAAAAAGCTCTTATTTTCTTGAAACTACTGTGACAAAAACATGTTTTATGAATAAATCTTTTGATCAAAGTATTTCATTCTATTTGCGTTTGAATAACTGATTTATTTAAATGATGTTATTCTATTTATTATAAACTCGAGCCATGTCTCGATCGCAAGAATGCTTGTACTTGCAGAACTCAAAGTCGCGAGTGATTTTTCTTTCTTTTTTTTAATCTAGTTATTTCCAGAAAATTAATTTCTTAACTCCTCCTTTCCCCATCCACTCCTTCCTTTTTTCCACTCTCGCATCCACTTTTCTGTTCCTCTATTCTCATCCAAAATCCACACCACTTTTTCCCTTACCCCTTTTTCCACTTCCATTCTTTTACATACATCCAAGACATCCCCCAATCCTTTACCTCATATCCACACACCATACACAACTTTTCCTTGTCTTTCATCCCTTTTCAATGAAGGTATGTATGCAAGGGATTAAAGCAAAAGTGAAAGTTGGAAGAGAGTTAGAATCGGGGCATTCACCTGTGATAGTGGATATTAAGGGAGGAAGGGAAGATAATAAAAGAAAGAGAGGGAAGGTTGAAGAGATTGAAAAGAGGAGAATGGGTAAATGGGGCGAAGTTGAGTTGAAGGAATTCGGAAGAAGGATGGAAGAGGAAGAATAGGTAAGAGAAGAAAGAGAAGAAAAAGAAGAAAGAGAAGAAAGAGAAGAAAGAGAAGAAAGAGAAGAGGCAAGCACGTATGATAGACTGAAGAGGTTCAGGAAAAAAATTAATACGATCAGAAAAAGGATGAGTAGAGAAACTAGTGAGGAGGAAATTAGAAGAGGGTGTTGGGACAATGAATTCGAGGAAAGTAGAGTAAGACTAAAGAGATATATCAAAGAATTGAGGAAGGGCAGGATAGAAAAAGCAGGCAGCACAGACCCAGGTGAAAAAAATCATCGGAAATGATTTCGACGATAACTTCATTCTTGGAAAAACATATGCAAAACAACCTTTGTGAAGTTTTCGTCGGAGTCGTTTCCAAGGAATTGTTTCACCTGGGGAGAACATGAGAAGTTTTTAGGAATTAAGAGAGAGCAGGACAGAGTTAAATATATAGAAGAGATAGATAAGGCAATTAAAGAGGGGGGAAAAATTTTTCCATCCTTAAGGATAGGAAAAGGTGCTCTCTAGAATCAGCAAAATTTCGTTGATTCTCAACTATAAGTGTATCACTTAACCAAATCAACGGAATTTTCAGTTTCTCAGCGTATATCCGCTGATTTAAAATAGTGATACACTTATCGCTGATTCAAATTTAGAGAGCGGAAGCGGATTAATGAGAAAATCAAGATGAAGGAATAAACAGAATATTTCAGGCAAGAATTTAGTGGGGTATGAGGTAGGATACACGGGGAAGAAAGGAGAAGGATAGTTAAATTAAAGAGACAGAGCCACAGAGTACGATGGATTGAAAAATGAAACCATAAAATTTGGAGAAAAGAAAGCAAGAGAGGAGTTATTTAGTTATTATCAATAAAGTGTGGAAAGGAGAGGGATGGCCGGAAGAGTTGAAGACGAGTTTGTTTGTGCCGATTATAAAGAGAAGAGAGGGGACAAGGTTGGGGAATTAGACAACTTTTATGCCCAACTTTTATGCCAGTTGGGTAAAGAATCTATGCAGAGATTTTGAGAAGGAGGTTGGAGGAGAGTGTGGAGCGTGCTGAGTGATTAGGGCAAAGATTGGGAAAGGAATTTTGGATAGGAATAGGGCTAATTCAAGGGTGCCTTTTAAACTCTCTATGGTTTAATTTGCTCATGGCAAACCTGGACGAGATGATGGGAAAGATGGGAAAAGGAGGGTTACGTTTGGGGAATATAATAATTTACTCCCTGGCATATGCGGATGATGTGGTGTTGATAGCAGAAGAGGAACGTGGGATGCTGTTGATGATGCAAGAATTTGAAAAGTATGTTAGAGAAAAGGATTCATGTGTGAATGTCGAGAAGATAAAATTGATGGAATTCAGGAGAAGAGGGGAGAAAGAGGATGAATCGAGAATGAATGGAAGAATAGTTGAGGAGGTAGAGGAATTTCGTTATTTGGAATACTAGATGAAGTTTAATGGGACTAATGAATTGAATGTATGTAAGAGAGTGGAAAGGGCAGGAAAAGTAATGGGACAGCTATGGGGGATAGGAAAAAGAAACTTTGGGAATGATTGGAGGAGGTTATGGGTGTTTCATATGTTAGTATGTTCGATTATGTGTTTTGGAGTGGAAATATGGGGATGGAAGGAAAGAAAAAATGTAGAAAGAAGGCATAAGAGATATATGAGATGGAAGATGGGTGTGAATGCGAATTGTCCAGGATATATGCTCAGGGAGGGAATCGGTAGGTAGAAACTTCTCATAAGGCAGTGGTAAAGGGCGTAAGGTTTGGAAGAAAAGTTTAGGCAAGGGAAAGGCAGAGAATTGGCACAGATATGCTAGAGAAAAATAGTGGATAAAGACAAATGGGGAGTGAAGGTAAAAACAAGCTTATTGTTAGAAAGGAAGTGCGGATTTGGGAGGTAGAGAGAGAAGAGAGGAGTTGGATCAAACTGAAGAGGGAATATAAGGAGAAGGAAGGAATAGAAAAATGGAGTAAGATAGTGAAATCAAAGTACAATAGGTGGTACAGAATGGTGAGGAGTGAGGGGGTGCCAGAATGCTTCTTAATTCTTATTTAAACTCGTATTAAACAAATTAACAACTCGAAACGTTGACAAAAAAATTTAAATTAAATTGATGATAAATTTGTCTGAATGAGAGAAATCTCTTTTATTGAGGGTGTTACCAATTATTTTTTAGAGGAGTATTATTTGCCGTGAATTTCCAGAAAAAAAAAACAAATCTAAGGACAATTTAGAAAGTTGGATGCTGGTACAACTCGTAACTTTAAAAGTCATGGCTTCATCAACATCACGTCTAACTTTTAATGCACTTCACAAATTATGACAGATGCTTCTCTACGGATGAAATTGGAATCTAAGGAAATTTAAATTCATGCTTTACTTCAAATTGCAAGAAAAATTGTTTTTTCTTTAGCGAGGATTTAAATGATGTGCGAGCAAAAAAGTAATAAGTATTTTAAATATTAATGCAAATGTTTCTGTTACTGTAAAACATGAATAAACTTTAGTCCAGATAAATTACAATTAAATTAGATGTGGATTTACCAAATGTTTTAAATGTAAAAAGTATAATTGTACGAAGATAGTTTAAAATATTAGAAAGAGTGAGAAATACTGAGAATGATAATTGAGAAGATTAGAGAAGAATAACAATTCTTTCTAATTAATTTTATAAATAATTTCCCAAGAGAATAGTATCTTTATGAGACATGAATCGACTTCAAATATAGGATTTTGATAAACGCTTTTAACACCAATAGGTTTAACATAGAAAGCAAGGTTAGGGGTTAATCGTGTGAAATCCAGGATTTATCACCCTTACTCGACTCGTCGATCGCTATCCTCGTGGGGCTTCGGATTGGGTTGATAATATATACGTGTAGACGTACATGACAACTTCGTAAATTCCAATTGACGTACTATTAGCAATGGAATGTCCAACGCTCAATGATAAGTCAAGCAAAACATAACATTTTCCAATTTTAATCTCTGTTACAAGTAAATACATTCAGCGAAAAGTTGAAAAATCAGCTCGCTCGTCAAATTTGATAAAAAAAGAGTGAACATCAATTGTACCTTTATCACTGACCATTATACAATGCTACCGTACGAAATAAAAACTTAAGTACACAACAATGCTGGTATTGTTACTTAACTAAGTTTTTATTTCGTACCGCAGAATGGAATTATCTTCTTTACTGGGAAAATTTTTGTTCATTTCATATTTGGCTTGAATTAAATTATATTCTTAATGTACTACCAAAAAAATATTTAAACTAAAGACATTTTATTTGAAATGTTGTAACGTTGCACTGGGCAAAAATGCTTTTTTTTGTGTCAAAATCATAGAACTTTTGATAGAATTGAGCAATTTTAAAAAATCAAAAAAGAAATTACAGCTTATTTCCCACAGAATACAGGAACCCGTGCAGAAATTTTGGCGTGGCGCAGATCTGGCCCACGTAGGGCAATCCGACGCGGGACACATCGGAAATGAAACGCCCAAACCGATCGGGGCCACGTCGGAACTAGGGCCCCGATGTGGCCCCGATCAGCGCCCTTTTATTATTTACATGGTAAAAAATTGTTTCAAAATTTATATTTAACACGGAAAATATAATGCTACGATGACACTGCTACCCAGCTGAGAAGTTACAATGGGTCCATGCTTGCTCAAGCTGGAAAAAAACCTGACCAATGTTGGTTGAAGCTTGGTGAGGCAGCGAAACCAAGCTTGGTACAACATAATAGTAATTATATAAAATAAAAAATAAAATTACAATTAGACTTTTTCTAATTAACAATTATAAACATTAACACAAATAACGAATGTTCACACAGAAAAAAATAAGTGTTCGATTTGATGCAAATAGTTTTAGAAAAGTACTTGCATTCGTGTTAAAACCAGAAA
>WNHD01006451.1:0-16444 GCA_011057455.1 Ganaspis sp. Gsp50 | reverse complement strand
GTGGTGCTGACGAGCAATAAAGTATTTTCGATTCTACTCTGCACACAAAAGTCGACCGCTTTTAATATACGCCGTGTTGACTCCTTATACTACTTCATGATTATAATCAAACTAAAAAGCTATTATTAATTGTAATCGAAATTATTTTTATAATAAGTGTATTTAACAAGAGCATTGGACTATTAATAAATAAAGTAATTAATTAATTGCGTTGCAATGTAGAATTAGTGATTTAAGGAGGAATCAGACAAATATTGAAAGTGAGGTTATGATTTTGTGTTAAATTCTGCTTTTTCAATTAAAAACATAATCATTTATTGCAATTTTCTTTAGTTGCTAAATGTTATTTTAAACAAAATAAGCTAATAAAAAGTACATTTAAACAAAAATTGGAATAAATTCACTTTCGGAAAGGAAACTACAAAAAATCAGAAATAGTGATTTCGTTTCCGAAAGTGATTTTTTTTCAATTTTCGTTTAAATGTACTTTTTATTCACTCATTTTGTTTAAAATAACATTTAGCAACTTTCGACTAAAGAAAACTGCAATAAATGATTACGTTTTCAACTGAAAAAGCAGAATTTTACACAAAAACATAACCTCACTTTCAATGTTTGTCTGATTCCTCCTTAAATAAATCTTTTACAGAATCACAAATCTAACAAGTCAAGGTGGAGAAAAGCCACCTTTTGTAATTGTTATGTTTGATGATCTTAAAGTTCATACGATAAGGACAAACTGGGCGTATTTTACTGATACCGGAGAAATATCTTTGACTGTATTTCCAAATATTAAAACAAAAAAAGAATTAGAAAAATGTTTAAAAGAGAATCCAACAGTAAATAAAACGTGGTATAATGAATTTTGAAACCCATATAATGTTATAAAATTCTATTCTTATGCTGGTAAGTATAACCTTCTTTTGAAGAAATAGTTTAAAGTATAACGATTGACACAATATGTCTTCTAATCACTATTTTTCCCATTTCTCATAAAATAGAACATTTTTTATTTTTTTTTAAAAGATTTGTTTCCACCTTCTACACGTAGTTTCTGATTTTTTTAAATGTTTATATTTTTTATAAAGGTTATGTAGTCTCCTAGAATTAATTTCTGAACATATGACCTGGACGGTTGAAAGGTACCATACGTCCGAAAACATTGTTTTTCTATTAATTGGTGATTCCAAAAGGAAGAAGTTTGCTGTATCAGAATCAATAAAAAAAAAAGTTCTTTCCGGACGCAAGGTCTCATTGGATTGTTCAAGTCACATATTGTATACTAGAAGATATTAATTTTTTTAAAAAAAATGTTATACATTACTCAGAAAAACTGCATTTACATTTTTTCTTATTATTTCTTGTGATATTTAATAAAAATATTCTTATACGTATTTCGCTTAAAAACGAAATTTTTTTTTTAAAAAAAGAATATTAACTTTGTTAATTATTCATTTGTAATTAGATTTTTGCTTGGTTTGTTAATCCAGAAATCATTTGTTTCATTCTATCTTGAAATTTTCGGGGTTTCTTGTGCAATATATAAAATTATACAATACAAAATAAAATACGAAACTTTGAAACAACTTCTCTAATATGTAGCTAAAATGTTTAATTTAAAGTTCATATGATTATTTATGAATTGAAGTAAAAATTGATTGTAATTCCTATTAAAATTTGGAATTGTATTTTATTGTATTAAAATAAACATACCTTAGTAACGATACGGTAATTTTCTATTCCCAATTTATGATCTATAAGGGTAAACTTGATCTAATGCAACATATTATTGAAATCAGGTCTTAAACAAATATTTTTTATTCAAAAATAAATTTCAGCCCAAGGAACTTTGTATGGAAATAAAAAAAATATTTAAGTCAAGGACGAAATATCCTTAATTTATGAAGACAAACCTTAATAATATTTTTGATACAAGAATAATAATACTTGCGTGAAGAATATTTTATTTTCGATTCAAAGAATATTTTTATGATACTTAGATGGAGCGCAAATATTATCGTTCTAAAGATATAAATATTCTTAAATCTGGAACAAATTATTGTAGGCTAGTTCTAACTAAAAAAAGGTCATGACATAAAAATATCAAAATGGAGTTGAAAATATCTATAACACTTGAATTAGGATGAGTTTTTAAATATTAAAAACAGGAATTCAATTTATTAACTACAGTTACTTTAATCAGTGTTTTTTGCATTCAATCAACTTTTTCATTTCGATTTGCAATACTTTATACCTACAATTTAGTTTTTGCAATAATTAATGTACTGTTTGAGCTTTTTAATGCTTTGTAAGAAATTAGACATAACTTTATGATAGTGATAAGCTTTTGGCAATTTATTTGAAGAAATCAATTTATTTAAACTTTCCGCAATTGAAAATTGTAGAAATATTGTTTTCATAAACATTTCAGTAAATTAAGCAGTACTCAGAAAAAAAGAAAAACAATGGAAAAGTTAATTAATATTAAATTGAATATGAAACACAGAAAAACAAAGACTGTGCTGGTTTTTATTAATATGTCCATTTGGATCAAGTATAGAAAAGTATTTTGGTGATTTAGAAAAGGTGGTTTCCAACGCGCTGACGTTTATGCTGTCCTTGTTTCTTCTAGAAGAAATTCATAGAAGAATACGTGAAACCGTATTGAAAACAACCTTTTCTGGAATCACCATTAAAGTATACATAAATATATTACGTTTAAAGAAGTATTATTCACGTTTTTAATATTAAAGATAAATATTTTTACTGACAATTACCTTATTTAGATAATTATGAAGAATCCTCTGAGAAATTAAAACATTTTTTAAATCTGTCTACTATCACTACGGACGATGACTTATATAACATAAGCACCCAATTACAAGCAGATTTGGAACAAGTATTTCATTCAAAAAAGAAGAAAATATCTGACGTTACAGGATCAAGTGGTAAGAATTCAATTAGCTTATTTACACTGACAGTCACTGTAGTTAGTTATTGTTATAATAAAAAATTAAAAATATTGTCTAAAATATGATATTCTTGTTCTTTTCGTTTTAATTGTTTCTTAAAGAAAGAATAGTATACTTACAGTGCATTGAATATAGAACTGCTTATGTTTGTTTTTCAGTTGAAGCTAAATACAAAACACCAAGAATCTGTGGATACTCAACACGACATCGTCATCGATTGGTTAAAAAGGAACTTTCAGATGATCAAATATTGACAAAAATTGATAATAAGTCAGATGAAGTTGAAGATAACTGTATACAAATTTGTAGTCCATTACTTACATCTACTGAATCAATTTATTCTACACCAACCGAATTTGATGAAAGTAAACAAGAATCTTACACTCAAAAATTGGACGTAGAATTTAATTCATTTTCTGAAAAGCCCCACTGCAGTCACTATATTGGAGACTTGTCAGAATTCCAAAATGAATGGACGGTACCAATGGTAAACACTAGAGCTGATAAAGATTCGTTTTTAAATAAGGATGTGCTTGGTCTTGACAATTCATCAGATTCTGAAGACAAATTCGAGGATTTTTACGATCATAACATTGTCTTGAATGCAGACAGCATTTCTGAAACGGGACCAGAGACTCCTTCAGTTTTTTACGAAGATGAAAATCGCAAAAAAGAAAACTTTCTTAAAGAAAAGTTGAAAGAATGGGCCGTTAAATTCCATATTACTTTCATTGCCTTGAGTGCCCTGTTATTGTTGCTCAAAACAGTATTTAATTTCAATTTACCTGTAGATGGAAGGACTTTATTAGGAACTCTTAGAAAGACCGAAACAAGTGAAATAAATGGAGCGACATATCATCATTTTGGGCTTCAGAGAGCCATCAATTGTATTATTCGGGATATAAAGGCTAAAGGGGAACAATCAAGAAATATAAGACTGATTTTCAATATCGACGGACTTTCCGCTTCTAACAGGGAGACTGATAGCTTATGGATGATTTTAAGCTCGGAATTAAATAGAAACATCGTCTGTCCTGTTGGAGTAGCCTACGGTAAAAGTAATCCCAAAGATGCCAATGAATTTATTCAACCACTTGTAGAAGAAGCAATTCGTCTTTGTCAAGAGGGATTAGAAGATTTTAATCATAATATATCAATAGAGGCAGTAATTTGTGACGCACCTGCAAAATCTTTTGTATTTTATTTAAAAGGTCACATGGGTTATGACAGTTGCTCTAAATGTCATATAATTGGAGAAAGTGTTCTGCCACAAAAACCTAAAAAAGGGAAAAAACTGAAGAAAAGAATTTGTTTTCCTGGAATTGGGCCATTTTCTTTAAAGAAAGATGAAAACTTTGTCTTCTCAGAAGCAGATTTTTATAAAAAATCAATTTTTTTGAAAATTCCTAGATTTGGTTATGTGAGCTGTGTTCCTTTAGATTATATGCATTTATTTCTACTAGGCGTTATGAAGAAACTAATTAAACTTTGGTTCACTGGACCTTCAAACGTCAGACTTAATGCTCGTCAAATTCAGATGATTTCAGATAGACTATTGCTTTTGAACCACACTATTCCAGAAGAATTTAATCGGAAACCTAGAACACTGATGGATTATAAATTTTGAAAAGCAACGGAATTCAGAACTTTTTTATTATACACTGAAGTTGTCGTTTTAAAGAACATTCTTAGGAAGGATTTATGTTCCCACTTTTTACTTTTACACACAGCTATATCAATTTTAGTTAGCAGAACAGAGCAAAATATAGAGTGTGCTCACGAAATGTTGACCAATTTCGTTAAAAATTTTGCAACACTTTATGGGAAGGAGTATGTGTCTCACAATGTACACAATTTACTTCATTTATGTCAAGATGTTTATAAATACTGTGTACTGGACAACTTCAGTGCCTTCAAATTTGAAAATTACATGTCGACGATAAAAAAAATGATACAAATGGGAGAAAAACCATTATAGCAAATCGCTAGAAGGTACAGTGAAATGGAAGCTAGTGATAAAGAATATGATTCACATGCAGAAATAACTTTAGAGCAACTTCATAATGCAGGGCCAATAATAGAAGACTTTTTGCCAACCATGTGTGGACAATACAAGGTTCTAAAATCCAAGAATTTTTGCATTAACTGCAATAATGCTAAAGATAACTGCTTTCTTCTGAATGATGGGACATTTCTATTAGTGGAAAACTTAATAAAATTAAACAATAACGAAATTTCCTTAATAGGCAGGCGACTCTTATTTGAAGGAAGTTTATATAAGGTTCCTGATTCTAGACTCATCAACATACACCTTATGAATGGCAGCAATGAACGCAAAGTTATTCCTTTCCAGAATGTTTCATCGAAAGTGTGGAAAATACCCTCTTCTGAAGGAATTATAGTCATACCACTCTTACATTGATCTCAAAACATAAAACAATCCTTTCAAAAATAAGAAATTCAGGTAAACAATGCTATTTGTACATAACACACTGTTTTCCCATTTTAAGTTCATTTATAAATATTGAATTGAGTACTTACCGTTTTATCATTCCATTACTTCTAGCGCCTTCTGTACTTTTTAGGTAACTGCTGTCTGTTTTCAATCTTCAAATAAACTCAAGTTACACGAGAGTACACTCTTAGACGACAACGCATATCATTTTAAGCTTACGTCAAATTACGCTTTTCCTTTTATGACGATAGAACGAATATACATATTTATCTTCTACGAACTTCATATAATGACTGATGTTTGTTATAATTTTTTTACCCCAGAAAATTTATTGTACAAAATTAATAATTTTATCGTTCCATGAAAATCAACTTGTTCAATGAGAAAATAGTTTCTTTTGATTCAAAGAAACAACATTTTTGACTCGTATATTTTATTTGATGTTCATTTTTCTTCCATTATTTTTTACTTTAAATAAAAAAATATATTTTTGGTTCTTATTAATAATAGAAAATCTTTTGTGTAAAACAAATATTTCTTTAAAGAAAATAAAATTTCATTGACTTAATTATTTTTAATTAAAAAATTCTTTCATTTAAAAAGAATGATCTTGAATCAAATAAAAAAAGCCAAGAAAGGTATTTTTTTAAATTAAAAAAATGAATTTAAGAGTTATTTTCTAATCTAGTTTAAAAAACTTAAAAAGTCTACACAAATTAAATTTGTCCAAATATGGATCGAGCATTATTCATTTACTGATTTAGTAAATTTTTGTTCAATTTGATCTGTTGATTTAGAAATTATGGGCTTTTTGCGCAAACTTTATTTCATTTAACTATTCTATATATAATATATATAATATATAATATAATATATAATATATAATATAAATAATATATAATATAATATAATATATATAATATATTCTATTAATGCTCTGAATAAGAAATACATTAATTTGTTTGACGAAAAAATTTATCCCACCTTTTATATTTCCTTGAAAACACATTAATTTACTTGTGTTCACAAACTTCGGACATTTTAACATGGCGTTAATATCACTGTAATATTACACCGTAATATTACTAATCTCCAGTGTAATATTACGGTGATGTTGACGTGATATTACGTGCTACTTGGGCGTATTAAAAGTAAAAAAACGTACAATCATCTGCGTGACCACGGCATTCTACAATTGCCGTGTGTGGATACACTCAATCGGTACCTAAAAAAGCTTAAAACGTCATACGGATTTCAACCGTACATTTTCCAAGGAATGGAAATAAAATCTGCTTTGATGCCAATAGAAGATCGACGCGGTAAGCACTTAAGACATATATACAGATTTTAGAACGTTTCGTAAAATATTTTACGTTATTAATGTTATGATAATTTTCATGTTCTAGGTGTTATTTTGGCTGACGAAATAAAGCTTTCACAAGCATTAAATTTCAATCGAACAAACCTAAAGTTTGAAGGTTTTACTAATTTAGGTGTTTGGACACCTGATAATAAAAAAAAAAGGCAACCATGCATTGGTATTCATCCCTTTTAAGAGACAGTGGGTGCAAAGTTTAGGCTGTTTTTTGAGTGATGGAAGTGCGAATGGTACCGTCTTAAATAAATTACTGATTGAAGTAATTGCATTTACTGAAAAGAGTGGATTTTTTGTCGACGGGATTGTAACAGACGGTGCAAGCTGGAACAGATCAATGTGGAACATGTTTGGCGTTACAGAAGATGAAGTCAGCGTGTCCCATCCATGCTGCGATGAAAGGAGATTATGGCTTTTCTCTGACTTTCCACATTTAATTAAAGCACTTCGAAACTTTCTTATAAAATTTGATAAATACTCAATAATTTAAGTAAATAAAAAATGAAATTTATTATGCATAACTTTCTTCATACACGCTCACCCTTTTAATATGATTTTACAGACTCCAGACGATTCTATTTCTTTGAAGTATTGGTATGCTTTAGTGGAACTTTTGGAAAAAAATTCGTATGATTTGAGGATGAATGGAATCATCATAAAACTTCGAATGGACCATATACAGCCCAAGTATTTCCAAAAGATGAACGTGGCATTAGCTTTCCAGGTAACATTACAGAGTTTTACCGAGGAAATCTATGTTCATCAATATGTAAAAGTTAATTATATATAATAATCTTAATTCTGTCTGTCCACAGTTGAAGTTGGTCGTATTTACTTTCAATTGTTTTTCGAAAGCTTCTAATATTTTATTGTATTAATTAATTATTATTATATATAATAATCTTCTTAATTTTGTCTGTCCACAGTTGAAGTTGGTCGTTTTTAGTTTCAATTGTTTTTCGAATGATTCTAATATTTTATTGTATTAAGAAAATGTAATAAATTCAAGTTAATTCTTTTATATTAAGGAATGTAATAATTTCAAAATCATATTATAAATAGTTCTTTTATTTTAGTTCTTCAACATCCACGATGCTTTAGAAATATACGACAATCGTCACGTTGATCTCGAAGATTGCGAAGGCAGCAAACGATTTACTGAAAGAGTAACATCACTCATCAAAGCAATGAATGATCGTACTTTTTTTGACTCGGTTCAGTGGCACCAGGGAATAAAGCTTGGAAGGTAATACTGAAAATTAACTTAAGTTTTTATTTTAGTTGATTTATTGTTTGAGAGTAAACTAACAAAAATATAATATAGATTGTTAAAGACTTTGTTACCTATCTTGAAGATTAGGAGAAAAAAGCAAAAGAGAAAAACAATGGATTTATGAGTGCAAATTGCTGTTTCGGTCTAAAGGTCTCTCTGAAAGCTGCTATGGAGTTTTGTAAATTTTTAACAGAAAGTTGCAATTTCTCATATTTAATGACGGCTCGCTTAAATCAGGATATGTTGGAGGTAATATTTAAGTATAAAATTATGATGTAATGAGAAATTACAGTAAATTACATATATATATATCAATGTATATATATATATATATATATATATATATATATTAATGTATATATGTATATATGTATATATGTATATATCAATCTAAATGTAGTCAGTCCATAAGTGCGACAATGACATTCTTATGCGGAAAGATATTACTGTCCTACTCGCACTCACACTTCCCTATGACTACCAGTTAGTTGACCGTACGGTATATATATATATATTTATGAATTAATTTTATTAATTATTTTCAGAGATTTTTTTCGTTAATGGGAAATTAGTGTGGCGCTAATGACCATCCAGATCCTTGTTTATTTATACAAATGTATAAATTGGTGTCCACTTACTCCTTCATAAAGCCACCAAAAGGGTGCAACGTTGAAGGTCCAGAGATTTTTAAAGTTCTGCTTAGTTTACAAGATGTAAAAGACTCAATCGAAGAAAAGGAAAAATGGGAAAGTGTCTTGGATACGATTTTAGATAAAGGCTCTTGTGCTGAGTTTGATGATAGCACGATTGAAAAGGATCATGACTATTCATACGCAGATGCATCTGATTATGCCATTACTTACTTGGCTGGTTACGTAGGCAGGAAAGGATCTGAGAACTAACTGAGTTGTCTCCCTTACCCTTCGTGAGGTGCGAAGAACACAGCGAAATTTTAACTAGGCGAATTTTAAGCTTCTATTTGATAACGCGAATGTTTCTTGCTTGTAAAAGAAAAAACATCAACGATGATGCAGAGCGAAGGCAGATTAAAGAAAAAAGAAAATCCGCTAAACTTGTTGGTGTTTCTAAAAATGAAAAGAAAATTTCTGGAGGTATGAAGATGAATTGTTGCGAAGATCCAACAAAGATTGCTCTTAAAAAGAAAAGAGTTTATAAAAGAACCAAGAAACCTTTGGCTCACGATTCAAAAAGGAAACGCATGGATGATGGCACAGAAAAAAAGGCATAATATTTATTAAATGCATAATTTCTTTATTTATGTTTTGTTACAAATTTATATTTTTGTAAAGTTCTGTAAATATTTGTAGAATATTATCACATCTAACATCACTGTATTTGTTTAATTATTCCTTTTACATAGATTGAAAATAATATATGTATAAGTAAAAGAATCAATAATACAGGAATTTCAAGAAACTAACTTAATAGTAAAAAGTTCAAAAACTTAAATTAGCATTAATGTTACAAACGTAATACATTTGATATAAAAACTCTCTACAGTTAAATTTTTCTGTTTTCTTTCCAACACATAAAAATCAGTGAGAAGTTAAATAAGTGTAAATATAAATTATAACAATAATTTAGTTCATTGTAAAATAAATTAATGTTGTAACACACCGTGCAGGAAGCATAATATTATAAGCTTTCTTTGTGGCAACTTTCTGACTGAATTTTATGTTTTTACACACCTTCACGATGAAAATTTTGCATTGCACTAAATCGGAGATGCTAATTTTTTCAAGATAATTAAGTATATATATGAACATCACCTGATTAAGGCATAATACTTATTGTCACTATAAGGAAAGTTTGCATTATATATATCTATATGTGTCTAATAAACAACAACAACAATAAATATAATAAAAAGATATTATAATTGTAAAGTATATTTGAAGCTGTTGTAATACATTTTTTTCATTATATTTTACTTTTTACTTAATAAAGGTATGAATGCATAATAAGTTGAATGTATATGCAACTAATAGAATACTCACGACTCTTTTTCTGATGTGGTAATATGTAGACAGTTTTCAAAAATTCAAAAGGTCTGATACAATATGGCGGATTTTTTTTTAAAAATTGATTGAATTTGCTTGAAACTTGTTTACTGGAGGTTTTCAGGGTCGCTGATTATTATATTATTATTATATACCAAGAGGTTTTTAAAATTTAAAATAAGCTTCAAGTAAAATTATTTTTAACATTTAATCTCGTTTGTTATGCTAAGCATTTAAAAATTTTAAGTTTTTTTTCATATATCACGATTTTCGTTGTCTGAAAAAAACATTTGAATTGCGTTTAAAGAAGCATGAGGACTGTCATTTAATATTAATAAAAGTAATTTTCTATGGTAATCAACTTTAGTTTTTAATTAACGATACTAATTTCTATCATTGAGTTTTTTTGAAATTGTGATGAAGTAATTAAATAAAAAGTGATTAAGGTAAGGTACGTAATAATTTTTTCGCAAACTATTTTTATCTCTACTAGCATGAAAATCTATTGGTCGTAGAATCTTTATTGTTTAAATAATAATATTTATTTAATAATATTTAATAATATTTATTTATTTTATAATAATATTTATTTAATAAGAATCTTTACCCTCTTTTTAATCATAATATCCTTCTCATCCTATAATGTAAAATGGAGTAATACTATGTTTGGGTAAATGTATGCAATTATAAACTACCTTTCAAAATTTAATTTTTTAAATAATACATAAAGTTTATAATACATAAAATAATCTTAGCCTTATTTTGTTGTATCTAACAAAATTGTTTGACATAGACGTACCTTTTAAAGTATACAAGTCAAATGTAGTACTTTAAACAAAAAAGATTAGAAACAGTTTAAAATGTTGATTTTTTTTATCTATTTCATTAAATATTAAAAACAAAAGTGATTCAATGCAGAAATTAACTCAGTTTTACGGAGTATTCTTTAAATTATTAACAATTTTACAAATATAAAACAAATATAACGAACTATAAAACAATAATTATTAATATTGTGCATCAATTATAAACTTAAAATTCTTTTTGTTCAATTTAACTATTTTACACTAGTTAGTAAGTTTATTTTAGTTTGAGATAATTAAATTTAATAATCAAAAACGGTATGTATTTAGTATGCGAGTTAAGAAAAATAATGGGAAGAATAAAAAAGCTCGTGATCGTCCTGCTAAGAAAACTAAAAATAGATTAAATGTTGGCAGAAAGAAAATTGAAATAGGAACTGTTAGTACTAAAAGCACTATGTACAGAAGAGTTCATGAAATTTTGAATTATGCAGAACAAAATATCGCTGCTATAGAATTGGCTGCCAAAATAGGAAGAAAAAGGTCTATTACCACAAACGCTAATATAAATGAAGATTTACCTCTTTCTGAATCACCAAAAATAATTAGGCATACGAATAAATCAGCACTAGCTTTTTATTTGGAACATGATTTTTCTAAAAAGGGTTATGAGGCTTTAGCAAAAGACAGTAAAGAGAAAAATAGTTCTGTGTATCCTTCTTATGACAACATTCAAAAAGCTATGTTTAATTGCAAACCTCTTCACTATGAGTCATCTGAAGTTAAAGTTTTAGTACCTCTAACAGACATGCTTAACAAAACCTCTGAACGTTTGTGTGAATCAGTTGCTTTGGATTGGGATAAAAGAGATTTGCGTAATTTAGAATTACTTGTCACTCTAGGTTTTGATAGTTCATCAAGATATACTAATCCACATCAAAAATGTCAAAACGCAACCAATGATGTTCTAAATGCTTTACAATCTTTATTTGTTAGTAGCATGATTATTATAAAACTAAAAAATTGTAGGAAAAATGAATTATCATGGACAAACCCAACTCCTCAGAGTGTGCGCTTTTGTCGTCCTCTTAGAATCGCACTAGAAAAGGAAGATAATGAATCAACTTTTCTTGAATTTGATCGTTTGAATAAAGAAATAGAAATGCTTAAACCTTACACGTTTACCATGTCTAATGGAAAAATTGTTAGAGTACAGTATAAAGTATCGCAAACATTATTTGATGGTAAATGTGTCAATACCATTGTTGAAAATAAATCATCAACAAGATGTTCTATGTGTTTGAAAACAAGCCACCAATTCTGTAACTTAAACGACGATTTTAGTCCAGTGGAATCCTCACTCAAGTATGGTTTAGGTTTGCTTCATTGCGAAATTAACTCTTTTCAACACCTGCTTCAATTATCCTATAAAAAGCCCTTGAAATTGTGGGATGTGAAAAAAGATTTTAAACGTATTTCGGTACATATTTTGTTTAACTCAAAATTAATTTAAATGTCATTAATAACTTAACTTTCACCAGAAATAATGATTTCCTAATTAAGTAAATGAGAATTAACACCATTTTCTGCTAACTTATTCAGAAAAATATAATTATTCGAAAGAAAATATATGTTTATCCTTTTATTTCATTAAAATTTTTTAAATTTCATAGAACAATTCGAAGCTAGAAAAATGTTAATCCAAGAAAATGTTTTCAAAAATTCTGGTATAAGAGTCGATCAAATATTACAAGGACATGGTACGACAAATGCTGGCAACTTAGCAAAAAAATGTTTTCAAGATCCGAAAAAGTTTGCACACGTACTAGAGCTTGATGACGAGTTGATATCTAATATTGCACTTATATTACTGGTATTTAAATGTAAAAAAGAATTAAAATTAGATGAACTGGAAAAATTCTGTTGGAAAACGTACTGTCGGTATTATAAACTCTATCCGTGGGCAAGAATGAGCCCAACTCTCCACAAATTATTGAAGCATGGGTGTCAGATTTGTAGAAAATTTCCTGTTCCAATAGCATATTTTGCTGAAGATGCTAATGAATCGTGGCACAAGTTCTACAGAAATAACTTTAATGCTCATGCACGGCAAAATTCAAGAGAAAATCGAATTTTAGATGTATTTAATAGAGCAGTTTATCTTACAGATCCATTAATTTCTCTTATTTATTTAAAAGAAAGAATAGAAATGCACAAGAAAAATAGCGTACCAGAAGACATAAAAAAATTTATCAAAGACGGGTATATACACCTACGTTTTCACAGTTCATATAATTCTTCTTTAATAATTTCATTTAATTTTTAAAACGAGTATAAGCTAAAAAATGTTGATAATCAAACAATTATTTATGTTTAATTTAAGATTATAATTTCAGACAAATAGATGAAGACGCTATCACTGAAGAGGCTGAAGTAAGTGAAGATAGCGATTTGACAACCGAAGATAGCGATATTGATTAAATACAGAGATTCGGAAATCATGTTTAAACAGTTGAAAAAATTACGATCATGCAAGTTACGTTAGATAAAGTGTTTTTTATTTAAACATTGCATTGTTTGAAAAATGTAACAAATATTTAATTTTATAAATTACAAATTTAAAAGATAAAAATTATATTTAAAAAATGAATTCTTTTCTTAAAAAGGATTTGCATTTAAAAATGTTCAAAAATCAATGTTCTACAACTTTATACCCTACAATAATTTTCATATTTAAACTTTAAATAAAAAATATCAAAAATTTTATAATATCAATTGTTAGGCTTATTTTATAGGTTAACTACGATGCAACTAAGCATATAACTTTACATTTTACATAGAAAAGGTAAAATCTACTTGCCCAAAAAAATCATTCTAAGGAAATACTGTCAATCATTCTTCCAATTTTAAATCGTTATTATTGAATCTACCAGTTTAAATGCAAATCTATATTTTTATGATGATAACTTGCTTAAATATAATTAATATTACTAATATCAATGGTTTATATGTAATTTACATTTTAAGTAAATTAAATCAATTAAAAAAAATTACCCACAATGTTAGATCATTCATTCTGATTCCTTATAAAATAATAGCATAAAAAATAATCAGCGATCTTAAAAACCCTGTGGAAACAAGTTTCAAGAAAATTCAATCAATTTTTAGAAAAATCATCCCTCATATTGGGTCGGCCATTTTGAATTTTTGAAAACTGTCTACATATTCATAATCAGCGACCCCAAAAACCCCCAGGAAACAAGTTTCAAAAAAATTCAATCAAATCTTAGAAAAACCATCCGCCATATTGGGTCGGCAATTTTGAATTTTTGAAAACTGTCTACATATTCATAATTAACGACCCCAAAAACCCCCAGGAAACAAGTTTCAAAAAAATTGAATCAATTCTTAGAAAAACCATCCGCCATATTGGGTCGGCCATTTTGAATTTTTGAAAACTGTCTACATATTCATAATCAGCGACCCCAAAAACCCTTAGAAAACGAGCTTCAAGCAAATCAAATAAGTTTTTAAAAAAGTCCGCCATTTTGGATCGGCCATTTTGAATTTTTAAAAATTGGCTACAGAATCTGAAAGGATATTTCAAAATCTACTAAAAATCGTGTTTATTTTAAAACAAAATTAACTCATGCGTGTGTGGTGTTGCAAAAACTAAAATTTTTATAAAAATGATCAACTTTAATCCTGTTTTTGCAGGTTAAAAATTGATTTCTATTATTTTTCATTAATTTTCTCATATTCATAGAGCTTTGAATTACAAGATTCAAAAGGATTCATACTTGTCATTGACTTCTATCAGAAGTTTTTTGATTTAGAAACACTTTTTATCAAAACCCCCCATAGCGTGTCGGTGATGCTTATCCTATCCCTAGTATTATTGATATCATCGATCAATGTGGTGGAGCAAAATATTTTTCAGTACTTGATTTAGCCTAAGGTTTTCATCAAATTCCTCTAGATTCAGAAAGTGAACATAAAACGGCATTTAGTGTCATTATGAATACACTAGAATGCCCTTTGGTTTAAAAACGGCTCCCAGTACATTTTAGAGACTTATGAAGATTGTTTTATCCGGGCTTCAGGGTATTGAAATGTTCATTTACGTGAATGATATTGTAATTTATGCATCTAGTCTCGAAGATCATTCTCAAAAATTAAGAAAATTATTAGGAAGGTTAAAGACAGCAGGACTTTCTTTGCAACCTGATAAATGCGTTTTTCTTCGTAAAGAAATCACTTATTTAGGACATCTTATTACAAACAAAGGGGTAAAACCCGATCCAAAAAAGATAGAATCGGTTAAAAGATTTCCTGTGCCTAAAACAAAAAAGAATATTAAAGAATTTCTTGGTCTCACAGGCTATTATAGAAGATTTATTAATGAATATTCAAAAATTGCAAAACCACGTACATTATTATTAAAAAATGATGTCACCTTTGTTTGGACTCCATTGCATCAAAAATATTTTGAAATTTTGAGAGCCAAATTTGTGAGTCTCCTATTCTTCAATATCCGGATTTCTTAAAACCATTTTTGTTGACTACAGATGCCTCTCATTTTGCTGTAGGCGGAGTTCTTAGTCAGGGTCCTATTGGTCAAGATCTTTCCATTGAAGCATATATTCTCTCTCTCTTCCTCAAACCGGGGCACTTGTTTACAAGCCACCTGTTTACAAATTAAAGAGATATATTCATTCAAATTGCTTTAATAATTTTATTCTTTTAATTTAGAATCAAGTATCTAACTTCATTTGTTCTTTTGCATTAAAATTTTATTTTATTTTTTATAATATACATGTCTTTATTTTTTATAATATACATGTCGCTTTTAACAGAATTAATGATATTAATGATCATTAATTATAATTGTTGTAAGCTTTTATTAATTGTTGTTAATAAACAAAAATAAAGTTAAACAATTTTTTTATAATAATAAATTAAATAAACAATTTCTACCTTCTAGACTATTGAGAGTCTATACTAATAGAAAGATTATATTTTTATTAAATAATTAATATTTTAAATAATTCTACTTATTATTAAAAATTAAATAAATTTTATCAAAGAAATCTGAATTTATCTTATATATCTTATTATTGAATTTAAAATTAAATTTAAATGACACTACAATCAAAATATTTAGGTTCGTCCTTGACCAATAATTTCTAATCGATACTTCCGACTCACCTACACGATATTAGTAAACACTTCCGGATTATAGAATTTAAATAGAATTTAAAATCTCTATGACTGATCAAACTGAAATAAAAATAAAAAGAATAAATATTAATTTTTGTGTGATTCCCTTTTATTAATTATTAATTATTATTAAATAATTTCTTTTATTGCCTTTTATTATATTTAATTCAAATTATTTATTGTACTCAATTTCCCTGCTTTATTTACTTATTCCGTATTTTCCAGTATATTATTTTTCTTCAATATTTTTCTTTTTATCAATAATTGGAATATAAACAATCTTCACTTTAGATTATTAATATTCTACAGCGAATTCCTGATATTC
>WNHD01006450.1:0-10128 GCA_011057455.1 Ganaspis sp. Gsp50 | reverse complement strand
AAACGCACTGATTTCTAGCAGACGGAAATTTCTGTGATTTGGCATTTCCACCGTAAGGTGCGTCGCTGTTTCTAACACAACACGGCCTAAAGAGAAATGAAAAACGGTCTTCAACTTTTTCGTTAAGTTGGAGCTCCTGATACTACTTCGTGGGATCTAGCACTAGTTCTACTGTGGATCTTGTACAAGATCTTGTACAAGTTCTTGTACAGGAATTTTCAGTAGGGTAATATATTAATATCTTGTATTTAGATTAAGTTTTCATACCGCTGTCACTGGTTTAAAAAACATAACCTCAAAATTCTTTCATTTGATTAATACATACGAATTTCTATTTAAACTTCTGTCAAGTTAGTTATTTAGTTAATATTATTTTTAAAATAGCTAGTAGACATAAATTTTAACTAAATAAATATTAGTAAACTGATTTGGTTAACCTAACCTCAAAATGTATTGATGATTGCGAACCTTGATTATACGAAGCTGTCACACTGAAAAAATTATTTCCTTAAATTTTACAGAACTGTTGCCGAGCAGCGGATATAGACATCTACTGAACAGAGTTCTGTAAAAAGTGGTCAATATTGCAGGATAAACTCATGAAAGTTCAGTACAAAGAATTGAACTTTCATGACTTTATCCTGCAATATTCACCACTTTTTACTCTCTAAATCTGAATTAGTTAAATATAACTAATTCGATAGTAAAAATTCAGTCACTGATTCAATTAGTCAAATATAACTATTTAAGAGTCAAAAAATAACTAATTTATTAGTTAAATATAACTAATTCATATTTTTCACTAATAATTAGTTATATTTGATTAATTGAATCAGTGACTGACTTTTTACTATCGAATTAGTTATATTTGACTAATTCAGATTTAGAGAGTACAGAACTCTGTACTTCAGATTATTTTTTCTAAGTAAATAAATACTTTAATTATTTTTGTACTCCTATACATTTTTATTTTCAAATTATCAAATGAAAAAGTGTTCCATAATAGGGGCGTTTACCTTATTTATAATTTAAAAAAATGATCAAACTGTTAATTTAGTAATTATAAATTTGATTAATAAAATTAACGAATAAATTATGATTTTAAGGAATAAATGTTAACTGACAATGAATCAATTATATTTGAATCTCGCATACAATTTTTGCTAATAAAAAAAAGTTAATAAATTTTAATTGATAATTAATAACGTCTATCGACAATTATTATTAATCTTAGATAAATAAATGCTGATTTCGAAAGCATATCTTGAAAAAAATTGGCATCAAAAGAATTATGAATCAAAGCCGTCTAAATTAATCTAAATTTTTATGCATTTTTTCTATAATAATTTTTTAACGAACCATTCTAATCTTTATATTATATCTATATTCACTGCGGATACTAATCTTTTTACAGAATATACGTTTCTCTAGATTACATTATTTATATGTATAATATAACTTACATTATTTACCGCTCGAGAATGACATCTTTACATTAAGTATCACTACTAATTCAGATTAGAAGAGAGCAATAAAAGCTTGAATTTATTTTATTCAAATCCATTATCTCCACCTCCTAAGCATTTAGTTTAGTATTGAAATAATGCTCATACATATTCAATACTTACATCAAGAACTACGTACATTATCTTCAAATTTTAAATGAAAAAAGTAGTATGTTTTTAAAAGAAAGATTTTCCAAATAAGGCCTTATTTGGAAAATCTTTTTTACATAATTCTCTTTCTCTGGTGAAAGAGAATTATAGAATCTTATATATTATAATCTTATATATTATAGAATCTACAAGAAAATATGTAATTTTCAATAAGATCTGAAAATATAGACCCAGTGAAAAAATCCAAAAACTAGGAAGTTTTCATCCACAAATTATGTCACACCATTTTTGACATATTTTAACCCCCTTCCCTTTGTCGCATTTTTAAAAATCCCTACTTACAAATCTAGGATATTCACGAGTATCAAAACTCCACCAAATTTCATTTTAATCGGTCAAAACATTCTCGAAATATTTTAGTAACAGTTATAAAGCTTCCCTGTGAGGAAGCAAAATTAGTGGAAAGTATTATACTAAGTCAAATTAGTGAACTACATTTCAATTATTCAGATTTAAAGAGGTGAATGACGCCTATTCTGGCAAGTGAACGCGTCATTTCAGCCATGTCGTATTTCAAATGTAAAATTTTTATTTATTGTTTCAAGTTTACAGAGTTACATAATTTTAGATCAAAAATAATTAATTTGAATGTAATAAAAGAAATCAGAGATTCCATAAACAGCACAATGATTTTCGTGTAAGTGCAAAGTTGTCAGTATTTTCTGTCTCAATTAAAAAGTAAAAGGGGATTATGTGAAAAATGTAATCGTTTGTGATCCCTATTTTATTTAAAATAAATTTCTTAATTCTCTGCAAATCTTGAAAACAGAAAATCATTTTCTAGGACTTTACCATCTTGATTATTTTTTATTTGATTCAGATTTAGAGAGTCTATTTAAAATTCCTTGATCCTAAATTAATTATCATTTAGCTTTTCAGAAAAAAATAAATGTTTAAAAAAGACAGTACTAGAAATATGTAAATACCTGAAGGTTTCAAGTAGAAGTTGGTCGTTGAAGCGGAATAAGGATGATGAATATGAGTCTTAAAAGAAGTTTTTGCTGGTGTGGAAGTCGTTAATCTCTCAGTTGGAACTGATGAACTTGATTTAATTTCTACGTCATCAGCAGCCCTACTTGGCTCCAATTTCAAAATTGAAGAGGTGGTCGTGAAGAGCTTACTGAGCCCCTCCAAAGGAACAATACTTGGCTGCACCTCAGTCACTGTTTGTGTATTTTCAATAAGCTGAATTGAAGAGCTTGTTTCTATATTTAAAGTCGTTTGAAATACAGTTGCCGCAGTAGTTGCTGAACTGATAGAAGACATTACACCGTTATCATTAGAATTATTCGTTTGCGCAGAGTCGTTCAGCTGTGAAACAAGATTAAATTTAGTTTCTAATGGTATAACTGGCTTTGGTAAAAATACATCCGGAACCATTCCACTGGCAGTTTGATTAGAAGCAGAAAACGTCTGAGATTTATTGAAGGAAGGCACATTTTGATTCTTTACGTGTTCTGAAGTCCTTTCTGTTGTACTAGTCTGATATTCAGTGATGAAAAATTCATTTTTCTGAGAACTGGTTTCTGGCAATTTTGTAGCTTCTGCATGAATTTCCTCGTGGTCAACCTTGTTTCCTAAATTGTGTTCTAGAATTGTGCCTGGAGTTTGAAGATCTAACGGTTTGTTTACTTTGTTTGGTCGATCTTTATGGAAAGATGGTTGGGTTGGTAAAGGCTTGTAAGGCGGAATTGGTCGACGATTATTACCTGGAAGATTGCGAAACATGATTTTCTTTTGCATTGCCGTTTGCTAAAAGAATGTTGGAGTGTTTGGTCATTAGCAATCAATGATTGCCGAAGACAATAATTATCAAAGAAATAAGATTCTTTATTATTAGCCAAAAAATGGTTCTTTGACAAATGATTTGACTAATGATTGTTTTCCGTTATGGAACGAACAAAAAATTACCTGGACGGTTATACGGCCTTTGCCAAGGATGCTCTTGGGGAACTATAGGTTCAGGAAGCGGAACTCCAGTTATAAATGGTCTCATTGGTAAGTCCGGTAATAGCTGATTTTTCGATGGCGTGTTTGGAGTTGGTGGCGTTTCAAAAGGATAAAGATGCTCCGGTTGAAGAGGTGGAGGATTCATTCCCGGCGTGTTAAAATCTGGCGGCAACGGCGCCATGTCTGAAATCCTCGGTGGTCCTCTATTATTTATCCTCGTATGAAAACTTGAATCACAAACAAAAAATTAGCTTCATAGACATTTTTTATTAAAAACCAATTGCAGCAAATTGACTTGAAGAAAGATTGACAAAGTTTCTATACAAAAGGTGTTATACCTTAAAGAAGCAAAAGTGATATATCAAAAGTAATACTATCAATTTATTACTATCAATGATAATATAATAATTATACTTCGAAATAATAATTGCGCACTATGCGAGAAACGTTTTTAGATTAAATGTGTTATGTACTCGAAGAAAAATTGCAAGTAAAATCTGCCTAATATGGTTGAGTAAAATTTACTTATATCTCTAAGTTTGAACTCAATACAACTCCCTCGGACTACCCTCACCTTTCATATTCGCGATTCGATATATACGAACTTTCAGAGTGATAATGGTAATAAATACATTTTTTATGCGTGGACCCCACGATTATTAATTTTGACTTAAGTAATAATTGTATCTAAGTACTGAAAGTGTAATGTACCGAAGAAATTTTGAATTCAGGCACACTTGGATTTAACTCGAAATTCTAATTAAGTAGGTAATTTTCACCTAATTAGTTCAACTCAACTTTTTAGATATATTTTACTTATATATATTATATTATTTTACTATATTTCATTTGCGATTTTTTCCGTGTATTATACATTTTCATGTACAATTTGTTTTATGAAAGCATTTTCAGTAGAATTTAAATTATCCGAATCAATTGGGACCAAACTCGATCCGGATAATTGAAATTCTACTGTATTTCAAAAAAGAATAAATTCTCTCAAGACAATAAAGAACTTTTATAAAGACAAACAATGAATGGTCTAAGTTATATTTTGAATTGTACTCTTGATGAAGAAATTTGTCTTAGCTGAAAGAATTATTGAGAGAGACTTAGTTGAATGAGAGACCGATTTTTCAAGGAAGAAGAAATTTTCCGGTGAGGGAACTATAAGGTAGGATTCAGAAAAAATGATACCTGGTGGGCTTGATGGGTTTAGCCGTATTAACAGCGACATTAACGTTTCCATTAAGGAGTTTGACTATGCCGGTTATGATATCCTGAATGTCTGGATTCGCCTGCCTTTGTCCAGAGGTGGGAGTTTGAAGAATAGGCGGAGGAGCTTGGTCATTATAACTCCTCGACGAATCTAGACGAGACCGTCTGTCCTTTATATTCCTTGCTCGTTGATTCCCTGTTCCAACCAGTTCGGGCTTCGACAGGAGATATAGTTCCTGCGAAGCCCTCAATTCTTCCCCCGACAAGTCAGCTTTATTCGTTGAAGACAGTATTCTATACATAAATCAAACAGTATATTGAACTCGAGTTAATATAGTAAAGTAAAGAAAGAAATTTTCGAAAATGATACAGCATAAATAGTTCTTCGGAAAATTAGACATTTGCAAAAATGATGTGCAGCAGAGGTTCTATAATATTGTGACTCTGTTATTTTAGATTCTTGTAAAATGAGGTTGATAAAAAAACATTAAAATGATTACGAAAAAAAAAAGAAAAATTGCATTACTTTGGAAAAGGAAGATAAATTAATGTTGGAATTGATCAGATTTCAAAATATATTGCTTCCGCATAGAGGAAGTATATTGTCTTAATCCTCTTTAATTCCTTTCGATTAAAATTAAAGCGTTTGCAATTTTTATATTCTAGAAGAAATTCAATTGGATTCAAATAAAATTGCTTCCTTATAGAGAAAGTATTTTTATTTGGAATCAATCGAATATCGTCTAGAAATTAAATGTACTTCTTTTTTAATTACATAGTGCAATATTAAGATGTGTGCGAATTCATCAAGAATGAAAATGCATTTATCCTCATGTGCAGTTTTAATTTGTTTTAATCAACCTCTATTTACTAGGGTAATAGAGCGAACAATAACTTATGGTCAGCGCCAAAATGATCTCCAAAATTTTTCCGCACACGCTTGTATTTTGTTTTGTATAGTTCAAAAATAATTAGAGAAAGAAAAAGTTGAATCTCATTTAAAATTCGCGTATAAAAAAATATTTTTAATAGATAAAAATAAGTTTGAAACTTACGGATAATAATCTCCAGGTTTGACCTCAATATTATTGCCGTCAATTTGATTGACATATTTGGAAGACATTAAGATATCGATAGGTTCAGCAGTGCTTAAATCTTTTTTAACATGGTTAGTTTCTTCTTGATCAAAATCACTTACACTTTTTGAGCTTTCTAACTGAAAAGCCGGTAAAGTTCTTTGGAGATTTAAAGATTCTATACTTTGCGAAGCACTTGAAGTTCTTTCGGCACCCGTAAACGCACTTGCACTAAGAATTGTACCGTCTTGCCAAGACTTTGAATGTGTTGGGTCATTTTGTATTGACAGGACACCTAGAACAAAAATGTAATTATCTGTTAATAATTTATCTGTGAATAGAATAAAAGTTTGAAAACAGGGAATCAATAAATATAAAATCACAAATTGCGAGAGAAAAGTTTTCTTGATTCTGTGCTAAAATGCACTGGATCCAATGAGATTTATTTTTGAAATTGGACCTAATAGAATATGTATTCTTAATTCGAGAATAATTAAATATGATGATCATTTATGAATCACCTAGTTCAAAAAATGACGAAATAGCCGCATCTTACTCTCTACATCCTGAATTGGTAATTATTTACTAATTCAACAGCGAAAAGTCGTTTGCCGACCTACTAATTAATTAGTCAAATATAACTATTTTTTAGTAGAAAATTACTAATAAAATTAGTATTTTTTTACTAATTGAAATAGTGAACTTTGACTATTACAGTTAGTTGAAAACTACTATGTAATTTAATTAGTATAACTTTCTACTAAAGAATAGTTATATTCTACTAATTAATTAGTAGCTTTTTACTAAAAATTAGTAAATGTTTGCTATTTCAAAAGCTAAACGACTTTCCGCTGTTGAATTAGTAAAAAATAACTATTTCAGATCTAAAGAGTGCATTTTATATATTAAAAGACAAAAAATAAATTCAATTACAATGAGACTTTTGTTTCGTCTTCCAAACCTATACTCATTGTCAATGAATATAATTGCTTTGGGTTATAAGAATTAGAAACTCGTTTAATCGTTCTTAACAATTACATTAAACGTTGCTTTCTAATAATTAGTGAGTTAAATTGCTTTTTAGTATTGGATAGAATCTAATTTATTTTTAGAATTGGACCTAGAACATGTATTCCTTATAAAAGAATAACTATAATTCTTGATTTAAATATTAATTCTTGATTCAAGAATAACTATATTCTTTATTTAAGTATGTATTTATTCTTGATTCTTGAAATGTAAGTTTTTTATCCTTTTTCCACTTCCAAAACACATCGATTGATCTTTTAATGAACCTTCTAGCTTAATGCTATCCAAAGTTATTCACTTTTTAAAAATAGAAAATTTTTAAAAATTGGTTTTACTTTAGATATTTTGAATTTTTTAAAACAATTTTAAATGTAAATATTATATTTTTTGTGTACTTCCAAAATACACAGATCGATGTTTCAATGAACCTTCTAGCTCAATTTTAACTGAGGTTATTCACATTTTAAAAAACGAAGATTTTGTAAAAATCGATTAATTATATAAATATTTTTTGCATTTTTTGAAAAAGTCGGTTGTAAATATTTGATTTTTTTGTGCATCGAAAACACATTGATCAACCATTTAATGAACCCTTTAGCTTAATTCTACCCAAAGTTATTTAGTTTAAAACAATGCTTCCCTATGAGGAACCAAAAATAATAATAATTTTGAAAAACACGATTTTTTAAAGAAGTTTGTTTTCAATTTTAGTGTAAACTTCAAAATTCTGATAGTGACTTATGGTTACATTAAATATGCATCTTACAAGCTATTATCGAACATTTCATTATTATTCTATCTAAAGTTATTATTGTTTAAAAAGTATAACATTTTGAAAATAATTGTTATTTGAAAAGAATTTCATGCAGATGAGTGAAATGAGGAAGCAAAGTGTTCACCAAGTTCTTGAAAGTTTCCAAGACTTCGGAATGCTTTAAAGTACTTTATACTTTTTCCAAAATTTGAAATAGCTACTTGTGACCTGGTGTAGAGAAAGGTATATTTTAGGCACTACACGCATACTTTAAAGAACGGACAAATAAAATTAAAGAGGACACAGAGAATGCATTGCCCTCAACATGCCCATGTTCGAAGTCATAACAAAGAAAACAAATTTTGATTTTAAAAATGAAAGAGCAGCACCAGAATTGTTATTCATCATACAAAAATGCAAAAAACAAAAGCTAATTTAACAATATATCCAGGAACAAAAAACCTATGGATGAATTTCTTTGTAAATCGTAAATTTTAAGAATACGGATTCACGATTGACGTTTTTAATTGTTTTGAATCAGAATTGGTCATAATTGGTAATATTTATATGATATCCTATTGAGAAATTCCCTGAATCTTTTTTGACAATAATAATGAATCGGATTCAAAATTTTTAGGTTTAGGTTGTCAAAAATAATGAATCGGAAACTTCTGATTCAAAGCTTTTTTAAGTGGCTTGAATTGGAAGTTTCCGATGTATTGTTTTTGACAACCTAAACCTAAAAGTTTTAAATCCGATTCATAATTGTCAAAAAAGATTTAATAAATTTCTCATCAATAGGATATCACATAAATATTGCCGATTAAGACCAATTCCGATTCAAAACAATTAAATACGTCAATCGTAAATCCACATTATTAAAATTTACGATTCACAAAGAAATCCATCCATAGGTTATTTGTTCTTGGGTACGAGCGTTCAAAGACATTGACATAACCTCAAACTAAACAATAGTTTTAAATATAGAATAATAATATAATTAAAATTGATTTTAACATATTTCGAAAGATCTATTTGAACAGTATTAAAAGAAATTGGTTTCAGCCAAAATTTGTTGTCAAATAATAATAAATTACCCGCACATAGCACTGAACCTTTAAGAAAACCTGCATAAACATTCAAATGTTCGATATGAATAAATATGTAACGTATAGCTTTCCTAAAGCTTGCATTTAACGCTTTAGGAAAGGTTCAGCGGAAAGCTGTAGTAAACATTTAAATTAAATGTTTAACGAAAATATTGTTAAAGAATCAATTATAATTTATGAAAATCGATTTATATTCAATTAGACATTGAACACTATATAGGGTAGAAGTACCGTTTTTGGCCACTGTACCCCTTTTGGCCACATTCATATTTATTTCATTATTATTAAATTTACAAAGTTATTATTAAGTTAAAGGTATTTTTTATGTATTCTGAGATATATTGACAACATTGTGTCGGCATACTTTTCAAATTTTGAAGTATAGTTTTCTCAATTATTAGAAAAATATTTCAAAAAGTTCTGATTTTTAACAATTTTCTACTATTATTATTGTGAGCTTGACAGTATTCATTAATAAATAAATAGATATTATTTATAATTAATAGCAATAATTTTACAATATATCATCTGTATACTATATACAAAGGTTAATGATCGATATGAAATCATTAATTCAGAAGTGGTACAATGCCCATGGCCAAAAGTGGTACAATCATAATATAAAAACACCAGTTTTGGCCACACTATTTTATACGTTAAAACACCGTCAATTTATTTCATATAAGTGTTTATTTTAGTATTTTTAATTATTATTTGTACTCTGACATTTATTTATTTTTTTTAAAAAAAAAATATAATAATTTTCCCATTAATTTCGTAAGAAAAATTACTAACATTACACTTGTACCTATACTATTTTGCATATAGGTTAAAATGTTAAAAATTTTAGTTTTTTATTTACAAATTATTAATTTTTGTATTTTTAAATTTAACTAAATTTCATACTAGTTATGAATTAATTAATTTTTATGATAAATAAATTATTTGTCAAATAAAATTGTTTCAGGATAATTATATTAAAATAGTAAATAGGAATAGAACAAAATAATTTTTGAACTGTAGTTTTAGGTTAAAATGATATGAACTTAGTTTTTTGCAGTAATTTCATGAGTAATTTCTAGTTTTTTATGATAAATATTCATACCTCAGTACTTAATTTGGCTAATTTTTAGAAATAAATTGTATCTTATAATAATATAACATTATAAAAAGATCAAGAGAAACTAGGAAAAAAAGTACGAAAAAAGTATTAGTAAAATACCCTATTGAAAAAATTTGACCATAAATGTGACTATAAATAAGACCAAAAATATGACCAAAAATGCGACCATTAAAGTGGTAGCGGATTTGAAACA
>WNHD01006449.1:0-11355 GCA_011057455.1 Ganaspis sp. Gsp50 | reverse complement strand
TTTTACAATCTGTAATCAGGTTTACCGCATTTGGTTCAATTTTGCCATTTGTGACAAAGTTTACAATATCAATATCTGACATTGGCTCCCAACCACAGTCATTCTTTTCAGATTGGTACCAGTTTTTAATTACTTCAGCTGGTTTTTCTAACATAAAATCTTTTCCTGATAAAATTTTCGATATATCGTCATTTAATTCGTCAGGAAAACTTGCCAATAATTCTTCATTCTCATCATCATTACTTATCGAATTTTCAATATTCTCAAATAAATCACTCAAAAGGACATTCCAGACTTTATGTAGAGTCGAGTTTTTTAAAGATTCCCATGCTTCTCGAAGAAGTGCAAAACATTGTTGTAGATCAAATTTTTTTAAGAATTGATTAGCGCCTTCCACTCCATCCGAAAATAATAAAAGCCGCAAAAGACTTTTCTTATAATGTCTTTTTGTCAAAGATATTAACCCCTGGTCCATGGGCTGTATTATCGCAGTGACATTGGGAGGTAAATAAACTATTTCTACGTTTTCATTTACTGCGTTCAGTTCATCAAGTGGAGGATGGGATGGAGCATTGTCCAAAACCAAAATAATTTTTCCAGCTATATAAGACTTTTGTTGGAATTCTAAGGCACACGGAATAAAGATTTCCTGATACCTGGAAAATTTTATATAATTATTTTTTTTAAAACATAACCTTAATTTGAATCATTCAACACCTTTTTATATAAAACAAATATGTGTAAATAAATAGTAAATTTTAATTACCAATGCATGAATATTTTCCTGTCCATCCAAGCGCTTTTTTGATTTGAGTAAATAACTCCAATACTTTGTAGCTTCTTTAAACATTTCCCTTTTTCTGCTTTTGGAAATTGATTTTTTAAACTTCTAGGTGTTTGACTTTTGCCAATCAATAACAATGGAATTCTATTATTTCCACTTGCATTAGAGCAAAATAAGGCGGTTAACCTATCTTTTATTTCTTTTCGTCCGGTCACTTCCTCTTCTGCTTTTTGAGAAAGAGTGCAAGAAACTAGTGTTCTCCAATAAATCCCAGTTTCATTGGCGTTATAAACATTTTCCAAGGATATTTTTTCAGATGTAATTTTATTTTGTAAATAAGTAGAAAACTCTTTAGCACTTTCTGGATCGTTCGACTGTTTCTCTCCTTTCATCTCAACCTGTCGAATACCGTATCTCTTCTTAAATTTATCTAACCATCCAACACTTGCCTATAAACAATACCTAATTTACATTTTTAGTTTTAAAGCATTATTAAATAAAATATTATAAACAATATGTTACATATCATAACCTAACTTTGAAATACAAACATAACACCAAAAACATGTTTATCAAATATTATTCGATTTTTATTTTACATATGTGACTGCCCACGGTGAAAGGACCTTACTGACATACCAGGTTTAGGTTATGTTTAGTTATATGTAGTTTTATCTTGATTAAACATTCATTTTGTTTACCTAAAGAGTTAATCATCTTTTTGTAGTTTCAATCCAAAAAACACAAACATAACCTAAACTTTGTTTGTCAGTAAGGTCCCTTTCACCGTCGGCAGTCACATATAGTTGTGAAACTAAACTTTTAATTTACATATTTATATATACACGTACATGTACTTACGTGCTTTAAAGTCTGGTGAGCCGCCAAGCAAATTATTTAATATCTGAGCTTTTTCTTGGATGATTGGTCCGGATATTGGGTCTCCTCTGTCCCTCACTTGCTGAAACCATTTTAAAACAGCATCTTCCAAAACATTATTTTTAACAGATTTAAAACGTTTTCGTTGATGATTTACGGCATTTGCAAACTGTTCTATAATTGTAGACTCATTCTCTTGCAGTTTGTAAAACGTGGATTTGCATATTCCGTATTCTTTTAAAATGATCTCTTTCTCGACTCCAGCTTTAATTTTTTCTAGAATTTTACACTTTGTTTCTACATTTAAACAGTTTCTTTTTTTTATTTGATCCATTTTTCAATACTATTTGATGAGGGTCCGCGCACGCGCGTCTACCCCCCACACGTTTCGTCGTCGTGTCAAATGAACACAAGTCCGTTATATAGAAGTCCGTTACATAGAGACTGCGGTGTATATCATATTACATACGCATTCCATTCTGCAAATAATTTGACGGCAGGATGTAATAAATAAACATTTTAGACAAAACATATTCTTAAAATAACGTAAACAAATGTAACAGAAAGAAGTAATAATCAAACATATCATATTACAAACGAATTCCATTTTGCAAATTTGACAGCAGGATGTAATAAATAAACATTTTAGACAAAACATATTCTTAAAATAATGTAAACAAATGTAACAGAAAGAATCAAACATATCATATTACAAACGAATTCCATTCTTATGATAATGTAAACAAATTCAACAGAAAGAAATAATAATCAAACATATCATATTACAAACGCATTCCATTCTGTATATAATTTGACAGCAGGATGTAATAAATAAACATTTTAGACAAAACATATTTTTAAAATAATGTAAACAAATTAAGTCCCAACATCATGTAAAATTCCAAGAAATATTATGCTTAACAACTTTTAGTGAAATATAATATTACTTACCGACAAAAGTCTGATTGAGTTGCTTATTAAAATTCCAAAAAATAATAAAACTTTTTCTCACGGTCCGATATCATATAAAATTCTACTATCTTTTAATCATAACAATACCGCATTCTTTATTTGCCTACAAAATGTAAATATAAATAATTGTAACACGATAAGAATTCTTGGAATTCCAATTTCCAGCCGCGTGTCAAGGTTATGCATACCCCCTCCCCCCACTCCAACACTCATCATCTGACGTGGTTTGAGTCTTGGCATGGTTTGTGTCTGGGATAAAATGTCGGTAAAGTAGATTCCTGACAGGAATGATAACTCTGATCCAGAAGCGGCCTATTATATCTACTCTATTAGTTGATAGATTGGTAAAAAAGTGTCTTTAAAGATAACAAAAAATGACAGTTTTTAGACCAATTTCAAATCTTCTTTTCTTATTATTATTCTATTTTATATACAAAATAAAGTTACACAAATAAATCATTAAAACTTGTATTAATGTACGTTTTCAACAGAATTTAATTTAAACCTGTCTTTATTAAATACAAAAAGTTTGAAATATGGTCGGAAAACGCCATGTTTACCGTACCTGCACATCTTTAATTACAATTTTCAAATTATGAACAAAATATTTTGAAAAATCGTGATTAAAAGGGAATTCAACGGTGTTTAATAATGTCTTTAATATAAAATGTACATATTTTTGAAATATGCCAGCAACACCACTCATGTCAGACGAAAGTCAGTAGAATGACCCAACAGCCAATTTGATTCGCATTTACCGAGTGCGGGTCATTTTGAATTATATACAGTTTACACTTAGCGTAAACGTGCCTTTATGCGCTTTGTAACCCTGCGCTCCGAGATAAGCAGTTAAATAAATTCTAAAGTTTCGGAGTCTCCAACAATTTCTTTTTTTTTTTAAATTACTCGTAGAAACGTAAGGAATTGAAAAATCGTTATTAACTTTTCTTTAAATACGCTACGTTTGGACATTTTTCGTACTAAACGAAACTTGACGAAACCTTTGGTTCGGGTTTGAAGCCCTATCTACAAAGCAATCCAACACGGCTCACGCAACTTCACTCTTATTAACGCTCGTCTGAAGATGTGTTGACTCATATTATTATAGGGCTTTATTCCTGAACTGCCCCAGTCAAAAATGCATAGCGAATTTTAAAGGATTTTTCATGCACTTTTTAAATAAAGAGGAGTTTTTTTCTAAAAATATTTTTAACCCCCCTTTTTCAAAATTAAGTTTTACTTTTCACTTTTGAGGCCTTTAAGCATTTTTTTTATTTTTTATTTTATTTTTAATCGAAAGCTGAGATTTTTTCCAATGAAATATGTAAAACTGGAAATGGGCCAATATTGGATTTTCGAAAAAATGTAAAAAATAAGCAAAAAAGTAGGTTTATTTACATTTTTTCGAAAACCCATTATTGGCCCATTTACAGTTTTACATATTTCATTGGAAAAAATCTCAACTTTCGATTAACAATAAAATAAAAAAAAATACTCGATGGCCTCAAAAGTGAAAAATAAGCCTTAATTTTGAAAAAAGGAGTGTTAAAAATTTTTTCGGAAAAAAACTCCTTTTTACTTAAAAAGTGCATGAAAAATTCTTTAAAATTCGCTATGCATAAATTAAAAACTATTAAGTTGTGACATAATTATACAGACACAAAAATGACGGTGTCACTCAAAAAGTTAAAATTCAATCCCCTCTACTTTATACAAATTTTGTTCAAAAGAGCTAATATTGCAGGAATTTTATACTGTCATATAGGGTAACTCTTTACCAAAATTACAAGACATTCTAATTTTTGACTTGGGTCAATTTAGGAATAATCCCCCTTATATATGTGTGTGTGTGTGTTTTGCAACGGGCTACGTCAGACGCAGATCACGCATTCACTCGCGCGTGATCTGCAAGAGCTGCGTAAAGTCGAATTGGATCGTTGTTCAAACGCGACAGTTAAAAACGCAGCAACGCTTAGGCAAACGAATAAGAAAGAAAAGGACAGAGATATTTTTTTCCATTTCTTTCTCATGTCACTGCATGAGCGTAGCTGCGTTTTTACGCGCCGTGTAGATCCAGCTTGATACAGACTTATAATAAAATTGCAATTTATTCATTTAGTTCTTGGTAAAATAAATACATGATATAGGTCAGTCGATCCATTTCGATACAAAAATCGATTTTTTTCACTCATAAAATAATATTTTTATTAAAAACTAATATGTAGAAAAACTGTATTAAAATAAATATGCTAAACAAATTTTTTTTTTTAATTTTTATGTGTATTACCTTTATCAAACTTCATCAAAATTGATGTAATAAGTATTCTCAAGATATCGTGTCTACAAAAAGACGCAACACACACACACACACATTTACGCACATCTGGACATAGGCTTTATACTTCGTATATAATACATTTTAGACAGAAATGCGTTAATTTAGACTATTTTTGGAACACTAACAATCGGTACGATTACAATGCTACTATTGAGCAAAATGTAGAAGGTTCAATTAACAAGACGACAGCGTTATGAATGCAACTCAAACAGATATATTTATCGTGGTACAAAATCAGATTCACGTAAAGTATTCACTGGAAGCGAACTGAACTAAGAACTAATACATGAGGGGGTAATGTTCAAAGACATAAGATAGGTGGCACTATGTTAACACTTTGGCTGTATATGGCGGTAATTCAAAATACATAGTTTTAACACTTCCCCTCGACGAAACAGCCGATTTTACTTTAAAATCACACTTCGAAGATTCAAGAGATCCAAGCATCTTTTATGTTTTGGAACTGGTAGTCCCTTCGTAAGTAAGTCCGCTCCCATGTCTTCAGTCGCCACATGCTCGATTTTAATCAATTTCTTAATGTCTGTCGAACAAAATGATGTCTGGCGTCAATGTGTTTGCTGCGGGCGTGGTAAACAGGGTTTTCAGCCAGCTCCTTCGCACTTAAATTATTATTGTAGATGGTCACATCAGCTAAATTTTCGAAACCGATTTCCTTCAAGAAACAACGTAGAAAGACTGCTTCCTTGGTAGCCTCAGCGAGTGCCATATACTCAGATTCCGTAAAAGACGATGCGACGGTTCTTTGTTTATTAGCATCCGAAGAAACGAGTTCGCCACTCAAGATGAAAGAAAAACCAGTGTAAGAATGCCTTTCATTTAGGCAGATGGCCCAATCCGCATCCACATAACCTTTCAGTGGGTTGCTGTCAGAACCATATGACTCAGAGCACTAACCGCGAAAGTGATGTCCGGCCTTGTTCCTTCGGTCAAATACATTAAGGCGCAATCAGCTCTCTATACGGTAGCTTTTTCTCATCTTCGGTTTGTTCATCCTCACTTTTCAGCTCGACGTTAATGTCCACTGGAGTGGACACAGGTTTTGATTCAGACATTCCTAAGCGATTTATAATTTCTCGAACGTATCCAGTCTGATGCAATCTAATTTGTCCTTCGTTTCGAGAAAACTCAATCCCAAGGCAATATGATACTTCTCCGAGATCTTTAACTTCGAATTTCTTTGATAGATATTTTTCAAATTCTGTTGCCTTTTTCATATCATTTGCGATGACAAGAATGTCGTCAACGTAGACTATGATCAGAAGTATATCTACCCCTTGGCCTCGGAAATATACATACGAATCGGCATTACACGGCTTTGCACCAAACTTCAGAAGAACTTTATTTAATTTAGTGTGCCAGCTTCTCCCAGCCTGACGTAATCCATAGAGGGACTTCCGCAGTTTACAGACCTTGTTTCCAGTCTCTAATTTTGTTGCCATATTCTTTGCCTTTCTTCCCAAGTCGTTGCTCCTCACTTCAGATTCGATGATAGATTTCAATCCTTCAGTCAGCAACTCTGGAACTTTCATAAAAACCTCCTCTTCGACTTTTCCATTGAGGTAAGCTGTTGTTACATCAAATTGACGAATCAGCATTCCGGATTTAGCTGCCAGGGCGATCAGCAATCAGATTGAAATCAGGCGAGCCACTGGCGCGAAAGTTTCATTAAAATGAACACCGGAATGTTGAGCAAACCCTCGAGCTATCAATCGCGCTTTCCGACGTTCAAGAGTTCCATCCGGTCCGAATTTGTTTCTTAGCACGAAACGACTTCCGATAATCACTTGATCTTCTGGACGATCGATAAGATCCCAAGTGTCATCTATGATTAGAGATTTCACTTCTTCTGCTATCGCAAGATGCCATTCCTGAGCTTCCGGACTTGACATTGCCTTTTTTAAGGGTATTTCAGCTAAGTTTACGGTTTCTAGTTCGTTGTTTACTACATGTAGTTGACGCGCTTCTTGATATTCTTTTCATGACCTTCCTCTTAGTTCAGTAAGTATCTTCCGCTGTCTTCCTGGTCCTCTTCTTGGAGCAACATTGAGTTGTTCATCAACTTCTGCAGACTCTGCGTTTTCAAGATTGATTTCTATCTACTCTATTTTTCTTTCTTTTGCATTCCAGACACGATATCCTTTCGATTGCTCGGAGTAGCCAATAAAAATTCCTTCCTTAGCCCGCTCGTCGAATTCTGCTTTACATGGCCTTCTATTCAAGAAGAAAACCTTACATCCAAATTCACGCAGATGACTGACAACAGGCTTCGTTCCAATCCAGACTTCAAATGGCGTTTGACCTTTCAAGGATCTGCTAGGACAACGATTGCGAATATAGAAAGTCGTTGGAAGATTTGAATGCTATAATAAACACCTCGCCATGTCGGTTCCTTCTCTCCGCAACCCCATTTTGTTCCGGATTGTGTGGTACGGTGAGTCTTCGCAAGATTCCGCTCTTTCTCAAAAGTAGGCATTTAATCGTTCTGTCCTTTTGATTTTCTACCATGGCCTTGAATTCTTTGAAAGCATTAGAGGCTTTATTTTTATGTTTCAAAAACCTTACTTCTCACTAACGAGATTTGTCATCGATGAAGGTTATAAAATACTTGGCTTTTCCAGCAGATTCGATCCTCATGGGACCACAAAGGTCAGAGTGTATCAGCTCCAACATTTCACTGTTCCTTTCTGACTGTTTTGGAAACGGAATTCTCGTCATCTTTCCGCGCGTACAAATTTCACAGTTTAGATCTTCTTTGTATTTTCCGAGATCCAAACCCACAAAGGATTTTCATCACGTTTACATGCTAGCAAATCCTTGATGTTGAAGTGCCCGAGACGACGATGCTACGAATCCAACAAATTCGGTGAATTATTTTTGACATTAGAAGCAAAGTTTGCATTTATTTGTAAAGAAAAATATGGTTCGATACATGGTGCCTCATTCAGGCACCACCAGAATTCAGGCACCACCAGAATATACTATTCTTGAATAACACTTCGCAGTTATTGTCAGTTATTTTGGCTACTGACAAAAGATTGCTTCGTAGATCAGAAACATGAAGAACGTTCTTCAAGGTAACATTTTTCTTTTCACCGCGAACATCGACTGTGAATGAGATATTTCCTCTTGCGACGATTGTAGATGATATATCTGTAGCCAAATCAAGTTTTTCGGGTTTAGAGTCAATTATTTCCGCGAATGCTTCCGATTTCTTACATGAGTGTGACGTCAAATTACTATCTAAACACCAAGTGTCACTTTGATTTCTTTGTTCTGCTTGAAAAGTCGCTTCGGTACCCGAAAAATTTTCAGTCGCGCACCATACAGTGTCTTCGGCTCTTTTCGCACATGATCGATTATTTCCGCCATTCTTACCACAATCTTTGGCTTTGTGGCCGATTTCTTTACACCGAAGACACCGAAATTTGAAATCCGTTTTGATTTGCGATTCCTTCTTTTCGGATTTCGCGTTTCATTTTTACAAACTTTAGCTTCTTCAATAATTTTAATGCTTAGAGTCTCGGGTGTCGGTAAGCAATCGCGAGACTCTATCGCGCATCTAAAATTCTCAAAGCTATTCGGTAAACTATATAGGAGAAGAATTGCTAAAAAATCATCGTTTTTGTCGACTTCCATGTCGGTGAGCTGGTCGACTGCGTCAAAGAATCTTCTTATAAGTTTGTGAACATCACCGCCATCTTGCATACGTTGCAATATCAGATGTTTTAATAATGTGGCTTTCCGAGCTGGCCCCCGAGATTGGTAAATGCCTTCAAGCTTTAAGCACATTTCGTTTGTTGTTCTACACCTCTTCACCTGTTTCAATTGTGATGGATTCATCGAGAGAACTATGTGCGATTTCGCTTTGCTATCTTCAGCTCCCATGCTTTCACCGCGGCTGCCGAAGCTGCGTTGTTTTCAACAAGTGTCGGCTTCACTTTACTTCCGTTGATGAGATCCCACGAATCACTTTTCACCAGCAGCGCTTCCATCTGCATTTTCCAGGGTCGAAATTGTCTTTATTTGAGGTTTCAATTCTCACTAAGCTCGATGCACTCATTTAGATTCACAGAGTTCCACGCACAAGCTAACCTCAAAATGTTCGACCAAGTTTTGCTCGTTTTCCTTAGATTTGCTCTAGCGTTTTTCTGGTCCGCATAACCTATTGAGCAAAATGTAGAAGGTTCAAAGAACAAGACAACAGTGTTATGAACACAACTCAAACAGAGATATGGTTGAAAATTTGCCAAGTGTTACCGTTGAAAATTTTATATCTTCTAATTTTTGTGCAATTACTTTTAAATTGTAGTGTAAGTGGACCTCTATGAAATCTGTAAAAAAATACATGACGAAAATGACGGGTTGTCAAGATACAGGGGTCCAAATAATGTTATTTTTACTCTGTACGTTAATCTTCAAATTCTCATAACTATTTGCAGAATAGGTCAATATTAAATTATTATACGTGTTTTTTAAAGCATTCTTTATAAGCTTTGCGATCATTCTAATGATTTAAAATAAAAAAAATGATAACACTATTTTTGTTGCATTTAAAAAATGTTTTTGAGTTTTTCTCCCAATGCGACCATTTTGATAATTTTTTTAATAGCATAGATCGAAACCTTGACTTTTTTCCTACAAAAGTATGTAGAAACGAAAATGGTACAGAAAGAATCGGTTGTTGTACAAAAGGTTTCATGCACGCGAATACTCCCGCCGAGCGCCACAATGGGGGCAAAATGACATGCGCTGCTTTAAAACTTCTTACAGGTCGTAAATGTCATTTTTCCACCATTGTGGCGCGTGGCGGGAGTATTCGCGCGCGTGAAACCTGTTGTACAACAACCGATTCTTTCTGTCCCATTTTTGTTTCTCCATATTTTTGTAGGAAAAAATTCAAGCTTTCGATCTATACTATTAAAAAAATTATCAAAATGGTCGCATTGGGTGAAAAACTAAAAAGCATTCTTTAAATGCAAACAAAATAATGCTATGATTTTTGTTATTTAAAACCATCAGAATGATCGCAAAGTTTAAAAAAATGCTTTAAAAAACACCTATAATAATTTAACATTGACCTATTCTGCGAAAAGTTATGGGAATTTGAAGATTAGCGCACAGAGTAAAAGCAAAATTTTTCGGACCCCTGTATCTTGACAACCCCTCATTTTCGTAATGTATTTTTTACAGATTTCATAGAGGTCCTCTAACATTACAATTCAAAAGTAATTGTGCAAAAATCGGAAGATATAAAATTTTCGGCGGTAACACTTGGCAAATTTTCACTCAGTAATAGTAGAAATTATTTTTTCCATTGTTGCAATAGTAGATCAATTTATTCGATTTTGGAAGATATAAAGATTTAAAAATGAAAAACAATTTTCAGTTTTTAAAAAATAATGACGACGTTTCGGTAGCTTGGTTCGCTACCATCATCATTTCAATTTAATAAAACAAAAATTCACAATCAGTCACAATTAGCAGTACACAAAATGACCATACAAAATTATAAATAAAACAAATTAATATATATGAAATACAATAAAAAATCAATCTAAACATTTTTTACCTAGTTAAAATTAATTACATAATTAACTCGTCAGAATAACAAAATTTTTTTTTTGTTAAAATAAATAATAATTATTTTCGTTATAAAATAAATTTGGTCTAAAATAAATTTTTTCATTTTAAAATTTTAAAATCGACTTGATTATTACAAGTGATTAGTCAGACTGAAGACTAAGGTGACAATTTTGCTATTAAATACCAGCAGTAAGATCATGAACTCTGATAGAAATATTATGAATAATAATCATTCCTTCAACTTTCTTAATGAAAGAAAATAAAAGTTACTGAGATATTGTACATCTTCTTTTCTGTTAATAGTAAAATCATTGCATTTTATATGTATCATCTTAGAAATCTTTCTTTTTTGGTAAAGATTTGACAAACATATGGGATAGAAATGGCGTTGTTTATAAGTTCAATTGTAATGATTGTCAAGCTACATATATTTGCGAATCTAAACGTACTTTAAGAACTATGATTAATGAGCATAAAAACAAAAAAAAAATTGAGACTGTTGTAAATAAGCACCAGCTTGAACATGATAATTCTTTCGACTTTGAAAATACAATAATTATAGACAATGAATCTAATTATAAAAAAAGAAAGATTTCTGAGATAATACATATAAAATGCAATGATATTACTATTAACAGAAAAGAAGATGTAAAATATCTCAGTAATTCTTATTTTCTTTCATTAAGAAAGTTGAAGGAATGATTATTATTCATAATATTTCTATTAGAGTTCATGACCTTACTGCTGGTATTTAATAGCAAAATTGTCACCTTGGTCT
>WNHD01006448.1:0-24081 GCA_011057455.1 Ganaspis sp. Gsp50 | reverse complement strand
ATATTATATTATATTATATTATATTATATTTTTATATGGATATTTTTATATAGATTTTTATATATATATACATTTATAAAAATCTACATAAAAATATAGAAATAATACTAAAATAGTACTATAGAAATTATACCTATACCTATATATTAACTTTGACCGAAATTCTACAAAAAATACAGATTTTTATATACATTGATTTGTCGCGTAGAAATTTTTAGATATTAAAGTTTCGTCCACCATGAAATTTGACACGTCTTAATAAAATAATCAAATCATCCGCAGAAGGATGAATATAGGTCAAACTGACTATAATTCTCTACGTCCATGTAAAAGTTTAGGTACTTGATATCTTCGTTCTAACTTCTTGCCAAATCATCCACAAAGTTGAATTGAAACTGGATCATCCAGTGCAAGCTCTTTACGGATCCTTTTAGTTTTGAAAATAATAAGTTTCTTTAAATTGAGAATCTGTTTTTAAATAATAATTATACGATTGTATGTTGATTGTGAAGTGTATAATAAATCATTATAAGTATGTGTCACACTTTAGTTTGCAATAACACAAAATGCAATCTTGTAAAAAAGGTTCTTTTTACTATACCCTTTTAAAGATCCTATTTCAGTGGAGAATGATATCTCACTACATGAACATAGCTATATGCTTAAGCTATAACACATCGTGTTCCGGATTCCCTCCCAACCTTATACAAGGGTGGTTCAAGTTCATGGTAAATATTACAAGTTGTAGCATGTGTTCCGTATTCACTCATATAACGAAACTTGAACTCAAGAAACGAGTATTTCTTTCGTTATTTAGTTTTTCAACTTCTATTTTTATAGATTAATATTGCATTTTAAATTGGACATTTATTCCAACTATTTACTTGTTTCGATCATTTCATTTTATTACTGTTCTACTTCACTGTTGTACAACTTTTCTTCTCTTCTTTTCTTTTATTCTCTTTTCTTATTCTTTTTTCTTATTCTTTTTTCCTATTTTTTTTCTTATTCTTTTTTCTTATTCTATTTTCTTATTCTTTTTTCTTATTCTTTTTTATTCTTCTTTTATTTTTTCATGTTCTTTTTTGTCCCATTTTTAATTCCTTTTTTAATTCTTGTTCTTATAATTAGTAATAAATATACAGACAACTAATAAAATGACCATGAACTATTGTCCAATTTTTTATCATAAAATTAAAAATGAAATTGTGACATATTTTATTATTAGGTATTATTTGTGGAAGTAGAGTACAGATTAGAGCAATTACGTAATGAGCACAAGTTGTACAAATGATTATATTTTAAATTCTCTATGAAATTATTAAAGTCTATTTCAGTTCCTACACTCTTAATATTTATGACACTAGACAAACCAGGCCGCGGATCAAATTCAATCGATGATTCTACAACCGCTTTCCGATTTATTGCTTTCATTTAAATGGCAACGAAATGAACACAAGGGCCAATAAAATCCTTTGAAAATAAGAGTGCTTGAAAATAATACCAATTCTTTGAAATATTACGCCTAATTAGTATGAAAATAGCAAAAGTTAAAAGGAACTTTGTATCAATATTTTAAAAATGGTATGAAACTGTGAGCATAAAGAATAAATGGACAGTTTCAATGTGCATAAAAACGAAATTTAAATATTGAAAACGTAGATCGTAAAGGTATAAAATGCCATGGAAAATAAAAAATATTGACATTTTTATAAACTTGAAATGAAAGTGAAAGATATACATTACTGATAAATGTTTTTGAAGCTTTCGCATGGTAGATGTTTATCAAATCGGATTGATAACTCAATTCTGAAAATTCGTTTCGATTTTTATTATGCAGAACAATAGAGTCAATTTGATCAAAATATCGTTTTTATTTACAAAGCTCTTTACAAGCTTGAAAGTTAAATATGTGACGTGAATTTAATCACACAATTCAAAACACATATATTTATCAAAAAACGTTTATTTTAACTTTTAACTTTGTGCGGCAGTTCAAAACAAATTATTTTCAGAAAGGTATGAAATAATGAATTTTTGTAATTGTTATTAATTTGTGTTTTGTTTGAAATTTTATTTTATGATGACTGTAAAATACATTTTAAATTTTACGTTTACATTTAAAATTTACATTTAACATTTACATTTAACATTTACATTTAACATTTACATTTAACATCTACATTTAACATTTTTATATTTAACATTTCCATTCTATTTTATTTCAAATTTTATTTCATGTTTTGTTTTATGTATACAATTTCATTAGGTAAAAAATGTCTCTCAAGTCCAAAGTAGAAAATTAACTTTATCTTTTCCACACTAGAGAAATTATTTTTCTTTCCTGTTATTTTATGGTGGTCACAATTTAATTCTTTCTTCAAGAAGTTTGCAGGCCAATTTTATTCCTCCCTTGTTTTTCCCAAGTCAATTTTTAGACGTAGGAATTCTTCAGATAGAAATTTAATCCATAACCAAGATATTGACCGTGCATGCTTGAAATTGGAAAAGAATTTGATTTTCCTTCTTTATGATTGTTACTGTTCACGACGTGACATTCAAATAGTCTTCGAGCTCATCTGGTCTTATTTTTCACTATTATTTTTTTACTACATCACAACTTTCCCAGTGGGAAATTCACAATTTACATGTAAATGATGATAAAAAGGATAGAAGCACAAAATATTTGCTTGAAATCCAATCAAATGTTAATCTCTTTTTGCTTTTTATTTTATACGCGTTTTCGGTTCAATTCTCATATTTCTTTATTTTCGAAAACGGAATTTTATTTCTTATTATCTTTTGGCAAAAAAAGCGATTGCTTAAAAATTTGGTTTCAAAAATAGCTTACATTTTGTGAAAAATTAGTATAAGGTCAGAAAAAATTAATCTAGAATTAAGTAAAAATTAAAATACAGTTAATAAACAATTAGTCTATAGTTAGTGGAAAATATTCTGTAATTTGAGAAAAACTAGTTTACAGTTAGTAAAAAATATTCTACAATTTGTGAAAAGACTAGTTTACAGTTAGTGAAAAAATACTGAAAAACTTGAATTTTAGTGAAAAAATACTGAAAAACTTGAATTTTTCCATTTTGAAGGAAACCCAATTGTGTTGATTGACAATTCAAATTTCTACTTTAATAATGGTGTTCATCTTTTTTTCCATTATCAGGCACCCAAATGGGTGCCACTGACATAATAACTGCTCAGTGAATTGATAGTAACCACTTAAATACTGGAAAACGTTAATTTCTCGACTTTAAAGGCAACCCAATGGGGTTGAATAAAAATTCAGATTTCTACGTTAATACTAAGAGATTAACATATCTTTATTTTTTATCTTTATCATTCATTTTTATTTTTCATAATCAGGCACCCAAATGGGTGCCACTAACATGATAAGTGCTCAGTGGATTGATAGTAACCACTTAAATACAGGAAAACGTGAATTTCTCAACTTTATAAAGGTTAAAGGTAACCCAATGGGGTTGATGAAAAATTCAAATTTTTATGTAATACTGGAATAATGGTGCTCATCTTTTTCTTTCATTGTCAGGCACCCAAATTGGTGCCACTGAGATGATAAAACAATTCAGTACTGTGAAACTTGAATTCTTTGATTTTAATCCAATGGAGTTCAATAAAAATAAAAATTTCTATGTTAATACTGGGGTAATGATCGTCATCTTCATTTTCCATAATCAGGCACCCAAATAGGTGCCATTGACACGATAAGTGCTCAGTGGAATAACAGTAACCACTTAAATACTGGAAAACGTGAATTTTTCGACTTTTAAGGTAACCCAATTGGGTTGATTAAGAATTCAAATTTCAACGTTAATACTAGGAGAATGGAGTTCATCTTTTTCTTCCATAATCAGGCACCCAAGTGGGTGCCACTGACATGATAAGAGCTCAGTTGATTAACAGAATCTACTTAAATACTGGAAAACATGAATTTTTTGTTTTTAAAGGCAAGCCAGTTGGGTTGCTTAAAAATTTAAATTTCCACGTTCATACTGGGAGAATGGAGTTCATTTGTTTCCATTATCAGGCACCCAAATGTGTGCCACTGTGATTATATTAAACTTAGTGGATTTAGAAAAATCACTTAAATACTTGTTATATTTTATTTTTTGTATTTACTAATATTCCTAAGTATTCCCAAATATTCTCATGATTCTCTTTGAGAATATATTCTTCGTATAGACTTAATTTGGAGTTGACTACCCCTAGGTACAGTTAGTAAAAAATATTCTAGAATTTTTGAAAAAATCGTTTACAGTTAATAAAAAATTATTTTATGGTTGATGAAAAATTAATTTGTTAAAGATTAAAATTAGTTGATATTTGGTTAAAGTATCGGAATGATTCAGGTGTCGTTTGATTAAAATAATTTAATCCTTGGTAATTATTTGATTCCAGATCTAATGATGATGGTTGTGGTTATAGAGTATAGTCAGGTGTTCAATTATGGTTAGCGGTTCTTTGTTTAGAACAGCAAGAGTAAATAGTTGAATTTCAATCAGTAGAGAAACCAGGTAAATGCAACAGGTATACTTGGGGCTCAGAAATTTGACGCTCAGCTTATAGAACTGAAAACAAGTTATTCCAATAAAGTAGCAAAATAAACACGTGTTTTATTTACATTGTTTCATAGAATACACGCTTTTTGTATATTTTCTTTCCATTCCCATCGTTTGATTTATTGCTTTTTAATATCAATAAGTATTATTAATAATTACTAAAAGTCATTAACAATGTTGTTTTTTAAACTATTGTTTTTGCTTCCCCGAAAGGAAGCTTTTTTGTTAATAATTACAAACAGAAATAAATATTATTACAGTATATTGTAATAATATTTGGTAGAATAAATAAAAAATTACTTATTTAAAAAACCGGGTCACTCTTATTTTCAAAATCCATATTAATTTAATATTCAAAAACTAATTTATTTTATTTTTGAGAACCAAATTCTCATTTTCATTAGCCAAGTTAATTTTAAAAGCCAATTTCATTTCATCATTAAAAACCAATTCAATGTTTAAAAAGCAGTTTAATTCTTAAAGAGCAATTTAATTGTAAAAAAGCAGTTTAATTTTTAAAAAGCAATTTAATTGTCTAAAACCAATTGAATAAAAGCGTTGCAAATAAACTGGAGCAATACCATCAGTGGCATTTCAATTCTTTTTATTACGAGAAAAAAGGTCCAATTCGCTTTTTTGTATGACAAATAATAATGTCATAAAAGTTGGTCGATAGAAGGACTGAAATAACAATGTAAAACGCGGGAGGTACTTAAAGAAATCCTTGCAGTAAAATAGAAGGACAACATGTGGCAGAGCTTTCGTTTATTATTTTTTGAATTTCCCAAACTATTTTCCTTGGAAGTGAAAGGGACCTGGACAACACAAAATCTCCTCCTTTGTGTAACCTGCGTTATTCGAGAGAATCTTACATCAGACGCGAACAGAGTTTTTTGTGCTTGAGCAAAAATTCCCTTTCTTATTTTTGGAAATATGTATTTTGTACGCCGGAAACTCTGACAATGGTTCGGTACCAAGAAAAGGCACAAGTGCTACTTGAGAATAAAAGAAATTACAAAAAACCAGTGTTTCAAAATACAAAGGATTAGATTCATTTATTATTTTTCTCTCTGAAGAGAAAAATTGAGCGACATTGTTTTGCTGAAAGTTATTAATGTACAGAGATATTTATTACTTCCATGAAACGTGTCCTGGATTTTTCAAATTAGGATTTTTCAGAATTTACAGAACAATCGGGTTGCTCATTATTTATTGAAAGTTATCGTCAAGCGCTAGTAAAAAATTTTATAGAGAGACAGCATTCAACTGACTTTTTGTTGCGAGTTCGGATTACAATGAATCAATTTTATGTCTCGCAAAGGTTATGTGTAACTGAGCGAGATTTAATTATTATGCATTATAAGTGTTTCGTTTTTAAGTAGCATGAAAGTGTATGTCATTTTTTGTATTTACAATTCAGTTTACATCAAAAAATTTTTTTAAAATGCTCTATTCAATTTCGTAAAAATAGGTGTACTCAATGTAAAACAATTTAAAGTTTTGTATAAGAAGAAGAATTTGCAAATTGAGAGTCACTTTCTTTTATACCAAAAGATTATATCGTCCATAACTTTAAAATATTTTTATACCCCAATAAATTTCTGATATCTGCAGAGTCCAGGGAAATAACTCCGGGCTTCTAAAGGGTGCAGCCAATACCATTTGATTGTCGTAAATATTTTTGATTTTGTATTCCAAGATAATTTTATGCTGAATTTTAAATTCGTTTCTTGTAAACATAAGTTACAAGTCGATGGAGAGATTGTAATTTTATTCCTAAATGTACCACGGTTAAGTGCATTGTAAATGAGACGTGTAATAATAAAATATATAGTAATTTTTATATCGTCTGTGAAATTTCATGCAATAAGAATCTTTATTGGTCATAGAACCGAAGAAAATATGCACAATTTAATGTTATATATATTAATACAAACTGTTCTTCAACTTTATTTTTGCATTCTCATTTGTGCAATAATTTCACCAATCCAAATAGCTTAAAAGATGTTCATTAGAAACACAAGACTTTCCAGGAACTTTTTTATTTTGAAAAATATGGATTTTTCACATTCTTCGAAATATGAAGGGGTTCCTAAAATTTTTTTTCATTCTGCAAGCTCCATTCGATTTCCCAGAAAAAAGCACCCCAATTTTTCATTCTGCAAGCTCCATTCGATTTCCCAGAAAAAAGCACCCCAAATTGAATATAACAAAGTTTTTGACGCCTGCCTGGATCAGTTAGTATTTTTAAAAGTTGTGAGGATGTAAGTTTCAATTTATTTGAGAAAAAACCGTGTTTCATGTTTTTGCAAATTTGAATGTGTTTCTGAAATTTTTTTAGGAATTTCTTTTTTTTATTCGATTCAGTATAAGATAAGCTAAAATTTAAGGCATATCAGAAACACTACACTTCTCTGGATCAATATCAATTTCGCAAAAATGAGTTCCTCAATATTCATTTTTACTATTAAAAAATCATATTTCACGTTTTTGCAAATTTGACTGTGTTCCTGAAACTTCTTTTGGATTTTCTTTTTTTTGTTCGTTTCAGTATAAAATAAGCAAAAATTTAATGCATATTATAAACACTACACTTCTCTGGATCAATATGAATTTCGTCAAAATGTGATCCTCCATATTCATTTTTACTATTAAAAAATCATATTTCATGTTTTTGCAAATTTGACTGTGTTTCTGAAATTTTTTTAGGAATTTCTTTTTTTTATTCGATTCAGTATAAAATAAGCAAAAATTTAATGCATTTTAGAAACACTACACTTCTCTGGATCGAAATGAATTTTGGCAAAATGTGTCCATCAATATTCATTTTTACTATTAAAAAATCATATTTCACGTTTTTGCAAATTTGACTGTGTTCCTGAAACTTTTTTTGGATTTTCTTTTTTTTGTTCGTTTCAGAAAAAGGTAAGCTAAAATTTAATGCATATTAGAAACACTACACTTCTCTGGACCAAAATGAATTTTGTCAAAATGTGTCCATCAATATTCATTTTTACTATTAAAAAATCATATTACACGTTTTCGCAAATTTGACTGTGTTCCAGAAATTTTTTTTGGATTTTCTTTTTTTTGTTCATTTCAGTATAAAATAAGCAAAAATTTAATGCATTTTAGAAACACTACACTTCTCTGGATCAAAATGAATTTTGGCAAAATGTCTTCATCAATATTCATTTTTACTATTAAAAAATCATGTTTCACGTTTTTGCTATTTTGAGTGTGCTCCTGAAACTTTTTTTTGATTTTCTTTTTTTTGTTCGTTTCAGTATAAGATAACCTAAAATCTAATGCTTATTAGAAACACTACACTTGTCTACATCAATATGAATTTTGGCAAAATGAATGTATAAAGGTGAGGATGTTCCTGTTAAGTTTATCAAGTATAAATTGAAAGCTTAACTTGCTCTACGAGAAAGCATTAATTGAATCAAAAGCCATTCGGGACTAATATAATATCTTAATGAAGTTGAATGCATCAGTCTGTAGATAAATTATTTAATTATCAGTTGTCAGTAAGAAATTGTCAACATCAAAAATCTATACTATCAACATTTTTTCTGTAATAAAACATTTTCTTTATCGGATCTGCTAGGTAATTGAAATGTATTCGAGAAATAAATTCCTTGGGAAAGTAAATTACATTTTTGGTGAAATTCATCGAATAAGAATGTTTCTATCAGTTAAAATGTGTGTCAAATGGAAAAGTTTTCTTAAAACGATTTCTCTGGTTTCAGCAAAAATTTTGTTGATTTAGGTAAACTCCTTTTCACTTTGCACTAAATGTCAATTAGTTTTATATCTTTGTGCACATTCGGATAATAAATTTTCTATCAAATGTGTCGTTTCGCCGCATAGTTTCTCGTTAACTTTAGAGACAGCAGGGGTCGAAAGAATTGTAGGTCTTTGTGGCAATTTACTCCGACAAGATAAGATTAATATCACAAAATCTGCTTGACGTTATGAGAAAGGCTTTTCATTTCCTTTGTTGAAAGAAGAGAGAAAATCTCTTGGGTGAAATTGTGCGCTTTAACAAAGCATCACACGAGATCCGAAAATATTTGACTAAATTATAAAAACAAGTGAAATCTTGAGAATGCAGATGAAATTCTTGCAATTTACTTTGACGTAAAATGTATTCGGCGACTGTCACACCTCTAGATTCCTCTCAGTGGCATTATAAATGAACGTTTCCACTCTGAGGATTTCATCCCTGATCTCAGAATTGTGAGGAAGGAGTTTGTTTAAATGAGATTTTGGTAAAAGAAACGATTTATTTTACCATTCCTTGCACGTAAAATCGAAATCGTGTTTCTGCTAAAACTCGACTGGTGTTGAAACTCGTTATAGATTGCTCGAAAAGACATTTCTTAGGGACAAGGAAAGGGTAGAAAGACCAAGGGAAAGTACTATGTATTTTTGTCGCTCAGTGCCGCACGAACAATCATCTTCGTGTAGTAATCGACTCACGAAGAGTGAATTCATTTCCATCTGTGCTTTGCCTTTTGTACAAAATGGTTAGTACCTTGAAAATTGCAAACACCTGAAAGGGCTCTAGGCCCTTTAACCATTTTTATACCATGATGATTATTTATTTAATGATACTGCGCGACATTAACTTTACGATAATAGTTCAGTTTTATGACTCACGACCCTATTTGCATTTCTCATTTATTTTCCCCCTCTTCATTGCTAATGCTTTCAACAATTATGGTATTAAATAAAGCAGCGCACAGAGCAATCAACATTGATCGGATACGCATTACTTTTAATGTTCGAATCAGAAATAGCTTTCTTTATAATAGTATTTAGCAATGATGGTAATGATAATAATAGTAATGATAGTAATGATAGTAATGCCAATAATTGTAAAGATAGTCACATTAATGACTACTTTTCTTTTTTCCGCTTTTTACTCTTCATGTTTTTGAATTTAAATGTTGAATAATAAATAAAGTTAAATTACCTTTTTTTAACTTATAATGTTAAATAATAAACGAAGTTAAATTAACTTCATTTTTAGCTGAAATGAAAATTTAAAAATTCAAATAAGGCATATTTTGACCGTTTGTTATATTTTCATTAAAAGTGTCTAAAGTACTTAAAAAAATCCTTTTGCATTAACAAGTTTCTATTTAATATTTAACTTTTGATCATGGACTGTTATAACATTGCATATTTAATGACATCGTATAACCATGCAAATTTTTTAAAAAAGGATTTAATATTAAAATTAAAGCATTGAATTTTAAAATACATTTTAAATAGCTTTTAAACATTAATTAAAAACGAAATATATTACACTTCAAAGTGACTTGGTAAACTTTTAATGAAGGGACAGTTAATTAATTTCTATTGTGGAATTCTTTGCCAACGATAATCAATAAAGTAATAATTAAAGAGGAACTAATTTGATGAACCGCATAGAATTTGTATCAATCCAGGTTTTCATATATAATGCGATCATTCATTTAGAAAATATTATATTACTCTGTGGTTAATTAAGTTAACTGTTCTTTCGAAACACCGTATCAAATTCATATTTACCTTTCTATTCAAAGTCAATCAATTGTCAATTTTGACTAATTAACTCACATTTTTCCAGAATTGGCTGTCAAATTCAATTTACTTTACTGATAATGCTAAAATTGTAAACTGTATTTCATACTATTCTATTATTTCTCTATCCTATTCTTTTTCTTTTCTATTTTTTTTTACTTTATTTTCATTACTTTCTTACTTTTTTACTTTTTTCTTTACTTTACTTTTTTTTCTCTACTTTCTAATCGTAACTAAAAAATTTGTTAAGTTTGTTGTCTGACTCAACAAGGAATTTTCTACTGAAATTGTCCGAACACTTGGAAAATTAAAGATAGTTTTAAATTAAAAATGCAATTAAAGTTGTAGATGATATTTTTTGTTAATATTTTATTCGAAAATTAGAGTTGTCTGACTGAACTGTAATTTTCTACTGAATATAAAGAAACACTTTTCTTTTGAATTGTCTGTCTGAACTGGAATTTTCTACTGAATGTAAAGAAATACTTTTTTTTAATTGTCTGACCGAACTGGAATGTTCTACTGAATGTAAAGAAATACTTTTCTTTAATTGTCTGACCGAACTGGAATTTTCTACTGAATGTAAAGAAATACTTTTCTTTAATTGTCTGACCAAACTGGAATTTTCTACTGAATGTAAAGAAATATTTAAAAACTTAACTGTTTTCTTAAGAAAGAACGAAAATATTGGCTGGCTTAATGAGATATTTAAAACTCATTTGCGGTATCAAAATTGGTAAATTGAATAGTCTGACTCAACACGGTATTTTCTACTGAATCTTGACTCTAAAAATCTCAAAAGTATTTGTCTGACTCAACAGGTACTTTCTACTGATTTTGATTTGCAGAATTTCCGAAAAATGAATCTGCCGATTTGACATGATCTTTTGCAAATGAATCTAAACTTTGAAAATTGATCAGTGCGATCAAATATGATCAATATAATAATTGTTTCTGAATTAAAAAAAATGTTTTAAACGAAAAAAGCTCATAGTTCGTTTGGATTGAAAAATTAAGTATAAACAATTGTGTTGAAACTTATGAAATATTTAATGTCATTTTAATTTTACTAATTATTCATTGAATTTCATAATTCGAATTTATATCAAATTTCATAATTATTGGACTTTTAATTGATTATCCAACAAAAATATTTTTAATTTTTGCTCCAACACGTTTGAATCAAAATTGTCTATAAATTGTTCTCGTCTATTTTTATCGTACTTTGATAAATCCTCTATTAAATTTCAATCCAATAAAGTATTAGAGTGCTCACTATTTAGTTATGAATCAAGTTTATAACAACGTCAGCATGGAGAGAACGAATCGTTGCCGTTTGGAGAGAAACTTAATGCATTTTAATTGAGTTTGTTTTTGTTTGATTGTCACCATCCAATTTTTGAAAATAATTAGGTCAAAAGAACTGTGGCTCAATACTGATTTATTTACTCGGAACTGTAGTTTGTAATATGAATTGTATCCAAAGAATTTTAATAAAAGGGTCGTCGCTGTATGAAAACAGTATCATTTTATGTGTCAGTATTTTACACCTATTTTTCTCTCATTTCATGCTCTTTCGGTATTAGGTCACAATTTTGAAGTAGACTATTGTACAAAACGAGAACAATGAAGGGCGCAATAATAAACAAAAGTAGGAAGCGTGGCGTGTCACTCTAGTCATTCTTCCTTCTTCTTTTACTTCCTGTGTCGCGACTGTTTCCGATTTTTTTGTGCTTGCTATTTTTTACATTCGGGAATTATCTTTAATTCACAGCTCGCATTTCTTCAAATAAATGTTTTATTACTTTTCTTATTACTTTTATTTTCTTTTTACTTTTGTTTTTCATTAACTTACCTTTTGTAAACTCACCTTTCACGACTATACATTTATTTGAATTAATCCATTTTTTGCAATTTAAGAATAACAAAATAAAAATAACTATAAGAGCTTTTAATCTAATATAACAGAATTTTGAATAAATGTTAATAAAAACTTTGCTAATAAACATAGAAATTGAAAAGCATTGAAATTTTTAAAACAAATATTTAAATTCATATTTTTTGAAAAAAAATGTAGCTACACTTATTTTAATTGCACAAAACAGGTGTCTTCATTTTCGCAGACAATAATAAATAAAAGAGTACTAAAGGAAAAGTGCCGTAAAGAAATTAGTGTTTAACTAAATAAAAAATTGAACAAGAAAATTTCAGCTGCAAATTGAGTGTAGGGCATAAAAAGTCTATGATAATGAGTGATAAAAAACTTTTTTAACTGTAAACAGCGTTAAAATCAGTGAAGCTGGAAATGTAAGGTAGGATAAAGAGCAGATCGCGTTATCACGAGTATAAGGAATTTCAAAGTTGAAGAAAGCGAATGCCATTTGGCTCGGTGGAAAAAGCTAAGTCTGGATATTCCCTTAACGCCAGTCCTTTATGCTAGAGCGATAATGGGCTTGAGATTGTTTCCTTTTATTCCCGCGGATATAATAATTTTTAGTACGGTGCAGGCACCCTACAGTACCTAAGGCAGCTATTCATTTTAATCTGAAAGTTTAAGCCGGCCTCGTTGCAATAAAATGAGAGAAACTTTAAAAGCCTGTGTCTTAAGGCTGCTTTCGGACTCTTCTTGTTTTCAAGCGTCCCTTTTAAGCAACAGACTGTCTCGAATCTTTTGCCCATGAACAAGGCAATTATGAATCAATTGTTCAAAAATTAATGAACCCACCAACTTTTGAACTAAAAACAAAATTTTTGTTTTTCAAATAAAAACTCGCAATAAGTTCGTTACTTTTTCTTTTCAAATCTTCGCAGAGAAATTTAAAAAATACAATTGCTTTGCATTACAATTTGCTTTCTCCATGAGGAAGCAAAATGAAAATGTACAGTGAATTACAAACTCGGAATTATAGAAAGGAATATTTACGTGAGATGCGGAGAAATATTTTTCGCAACGAAAAACATTTTGTAACAAGGAAAAGACCCTTTACTGATTTTGAATTATGTGTAATAATCTTATTACAAAGATTGAAAAAAATACAAAGTATTGTTGCATCTTTGCAGAAAAAACGAGAGTATATTTACTACCGAAAATTTATCTGCATGAAATGTTATCATTAAACTGCATATATATATATCATAAAAGTGATCGTAAACATTTATTAGCTCTAAATTTTCGCACTTGTTTTGTAAATACCAATAAGTAAAACGTGAATATTCGATTTTCAAATAATATACAAAGAAGGAAATATTGAAAATGTATGTACGTATGTAATTTGAAAATCGTATGTACGTTTTGACTCGTTTGGCAGATTTTTAATTAGAAAGTGATCAGTGTGTGCAAATTTTTGTTTTATTTACTACATAGGATTTTATGCTAAGATCTGTTTTATGCTTTAGAGAATAATTTATAAGCTACTGAAATATAATGGATGAGATGAGGGATTTTTGCGAATTCCGAGCGACTACGTAATTACGTGGTGAATAGATTATAAATTCAGAAAAGTTTCTCTATAAAATTTTGCTCCTCAATGAACACGTTGTATTTCGATGAACGCGTGTCGCTACTATTTTTCATTCGCGTTTTCCACTTCAGCCAGTTAACGGGTCGATCGCAATCGAATTACTTTATAAACGCACGCAGCAAACTAGAGCAAACACCTGCATGGTTCAAAGCTTTCTTGACACTCACTGAATTTCTTCCACATTTTTACTTTAAAAATAAATATTCTCCTCAAAAGTTAAACCACAGAATTTAACTCCGCTCTAAATTCCATTACCAAGTCGATTTAAAAAACATATTGTAGACAACTTCAGAAAATGTTTCGGTTTTTACGATTCAGTAATTATTTTTAATCCACAGGATTCAAAATTATTTGTCCTTCTCATTGAAATTTTTATTTTTTTATTTCTTCATTTCATTCTTTAAAAGAATTTCATGAGCGAAAAGTATTCTTAAAATATACTTCGTTTTACCTTCATTTCAGTTTATGAAATTTTATTTAAATTTCTACAAAAAGTCCAATAATTGGTAAAAAAGATAATTAAAAAATCTACGAAAAAAGTTTAAAATTCATGAAAAAGGTAGGAAAAAATATAAAAAATTCTAAACGCATTGCTTCGTCTGCCGTTTGTATTCGACAATTAAATTTGAAATTTTGCGAGAGGCACTGAATCACGGTCGAAAAAAAAGTGGATAAAAAGTTGTTTCGGAAAATATTATTGACAAAATGTGTATGAGAAAAAGTTTCAATTTAATAAAGAAGGCATTTGATAACTAAAACGAGAGAGGAATCCCAATAGTTTGGAAGAGAAAATATTTTGATATATTCTTCATGGAGAAGCAGAACTTGTTAATTCCATCCATGCTTTGTATCGGAATAGTCAGAGTGCAAAGTTTCAGGGCAAAACACGACAGCAGGATGAAATATCGATCAGTGGCTTAAGTGCCTTCTATGATGTTGCATATTTAACAGCAGGTTTTTGTTGGAATCAAAATAATTCATTAGGGTAAAGGGAATTTGCAGGAAGCTTTCTAAGTGAGATAACTTTGAGTAACTTGATGAAATTTTACTCCACTAAGCTCACAGAAAAGCTGTGAAAAAAGCTCACTTTTACCTCAGGCGTTATTTTTGACACCAATTTTTTACTTTTGGAAATTCAGCACTGAGTTTTGGAGTCTATTTTCAGCTTTTAGATTCATATTTTTCTTTACAATGGGACGTAAAAGTTTTGTTTTTTATATGATTCGAATCAATGTTTTATACGAAAACAAATTATTACTTAATTTATTGATTATTAAAATAAATAGTAAACAAAATAAGCCTAAGGCGGAATTTTTTTCAATTTTTTTTATTTCCTTTCTTGCTTTTTTGTTTTTGAATAGCAGAAGAACGAATAAATTCCATGAAGCTTAAAATTATATTTCCCAAACTCGAGGACCATAATCTAAATTCTTTTGTCCTTACAATTTCATTATTTCAATTCACGACGGCACAAGATTCTAATTACAATAAATTTACACCTGACCTGATAAAAACGCTACATTTATATTTTTAGAGAAATTTGTGATCCACAGGGTTGAATATTTTATGGAAAAATGTGATTTAACTAGAAAGAAGGAAACAACGCGTTGGAAAATAAGATAAAAATATTTATGGTGAGTGCGGTTCATACTTTGCTGTTAAAATATTTGAAGCTCGATGGGAATGGGGTTGGGAAACTTCAGAAGTTCATGGATATTATCCAGTCTAGGACGGTTTAGTGAGTTTAACGGTCAGCTGGAAGAACCCAGGGGTAAGTTCGGTTACCTACGTACAAAACGAGAGAATGAGATGGTCGAAAGAAACTAAAAGAAAAGCTGTCCAAGAGACGTAAAGCACTTCTGTAACAATGCTGATCTCCGCTTCGGAATAAAACACACTCGACAGAGAAAAAAAAAAGAAAAGGAGAAAGCGACGTTGTTTGGCGAGGAACTAATGAGGCTCTTGAGTAGAGGAAACGCGTTGCACTAAGATCGATTTTTCCTCGTATTTTTAGGAACTATATGTTGTTTTAGTCGTAATTTCAGAAATGTACAATTTTCAAATGAACATTTTTTTAAATTAACGTTCTCCAAATGAACATTCTTCTAATGAACTTTTTTTTAATGTACATTTTTCTAATGAACATTTTTCTACTGGACGTTTTTCTAATGAACATTCTTCTAATGAGCATTTTTCTAATGAACATTCTTCTAATGAACATTTTTCTAATAAACATTCTTCTAATGAACATTCTTCTAATGAACATTCTTCTAATGAACATTCTTCTAATGAACATTTTTCTAATAAACATTCTTCTAATTTCTAATGAACATTCTTCTAATGAACATACTTCTAATGAAAATTCTTCTAATGAAAATTCTCCAAATGAACCTTCTCCAAATGAACATTCTCCTAATGAACTTTCTCCAAACGAACATTTTCCAAATTAAAAAGGGTTTTTAAAAATTGGAACACTTTTCTTCGCTATGTTTTAAAAATCAACAAGAAATGAAATAAAGGATATAAAAGAGAGACGTTTTTTAAAATAAAATTGTAAATACAAGCGGAAGGTAATTGAGCTTAAATTCTCACTTTTAGTGCTTACGAGTATTTATACAATTTCTGTATTACTTCTGTGAGAACTTTTCTCAGTAATGGAATATATTTACAAGTACATGAATTTCTTGACGTGGATTTGAAAGCTGAGATTCAAATTTCGATATTCAGGTTGAAAGACTTTGTAAATAATAAAGCGATTTTGACATGGCGTTTTACGATTCAAATTCCAAGTCGAATAAATCACGTTTTCAAATGTATATATTCTAAATTAAAGACTTTGTACAGGAACCTGTATTGTCAATGTTTTAAATGAAGATTTTTAAGGATGATCAAAATTTCAGTTGTTCTTATTTTTAATAAGCGTAAGAGAAGAAGCCTCTGCACGTGACTCGGGCATTTTTCATGATTCGTTTCCATTAAGGTGGACGCCCCATGAAACTTTCCAAGACCGTTCTCTCCGAGTAAAAAGAAGTTTCCCTGAAACTGAAACTATTCCTTTTTCGCCTTGTTTTTCTTCCACAACGTGAAGTAGTCGGGCCCTTCATTAAAGTTTTCACCGTTCTGTTCTGCTTTTCAGTTATGTTGGTAGACAAGTCTCACAACTTTGCTTCACCCGCATGATTCCGAAACACCTTTCGTCTGATTAAGATCTCCTATTCGAAAATTCAAACTAATCTGAAAAAAGATTTTCAGGAGATACTTATTTCTATATTCATCTTTAGTATTAATTTTCAGACATACGTTTTTGTAATTTAACAATGGAAAATTGGGATTTTTTATGGAAAAAAATGGAAGAGAGAAACAAATGAAAGTGGAAAAAATGAAAGTGGAAAAAAATGAAAGTGGCAAAAAATGAAAGTGGAAAAAAATGGAAGTGAAAAATAGAAATGCATTTAGAAATGTTCTTTTTTCTGTGAAAGCGGACTGTGGCGATGAATTAGATACTTGAAGAATGAAATATGGAGATTTCGATTATGCGAAAGGTCTATTTCCTAAATCCTAATATCGAAGCGCTGAAACGGAAAAGCCGCAAGTCTGCCTCATAACCGGGATAGTCATGCATATTTCAGTTGTGCATATTGCGCTCTGACGAACGAGTGTGAACTTACACACGTGCGTGTTGCTATGAACAACACCTATATTTTGCGGAAGAGAGGATGGGTTTTGTAAATTCTCCAGTATGCATTCGCTCGACATTAAATATCAGTGTAATGTGGTAAAGTGTTGTAGACGCCTCAAAACTGTATACAATAGACGTTTTAGAGCAATTAATTACAAGAGCATTCATAATTGTGAAACACGTTCATAAAACTAAACCCATAGTTGATGATAAAAAGTAAATGCTACCCATAGTTACCTTTTTCCGCAGAATAACCTTCCATTATGTTTCTATCAATCATTGCCATCATAATGTTTCACTATTTTCAACTTTAACAAATTTGTGAAATATAATGATTCAGAATATTGTTTTCACTGTACTTTACTTTTTATTGTATTTTGTTTCAATGTATTGTTTTATGGTATTTGAAAACTGAAAAGTGTGAATAGAAAAATATATATTGCAAATTGTAAATCGAATACTGTAGATCGGAATATGTTGATTGGAAACTAGATCGGAAACTGTAGACCGAAACTGTAAGCCGAAAACTGTAACTTAAGAAACTCTTGTTGAAAAGTAAATACATAAAGGCAGAAGATGTCTCAAAGACATCTTCTACATCGTTTATACATATGCAAAATTCATGGACAGCATCTCTTGTAAATTTCACAGTCTCACGCTCTTAACATCTTGAAGACATGCAATTTCGGAAGCGAAAGTAACTTTTTCTTAACCAAGTATACATTTCGAGATGAAACTCTGATATTATGTTTGTTCAGCGTTTAGGCGCAAAGATCACGTCTTTAGAATCCCAAAAAGTCGAAACTGTGTTGAGAATAATTTGAAATTTAATCAAGTTTGTAAATATCTTTCCCTATGCGAATATTGATGTAAAAGATGCTTTCAACCTTTTGAATTCCCGTGAATGTAACCGCTCCCACCGCACAATAGTCAGGCTATCATCAAATCTCTTTTTACAATTGGAGGCTTTACTCTATGGTCAAGCCTTCTATTTCACCAAAAAGAATTGAATTAAAAGCCAAGCAATCGATTTTGCCTAAGAAGTAAATTGTGCTTGTTCATTCTCATTCAAAAAGGATTTTCTTTTTTTAAAAGGATTCCTGTAATATCACTTTTTTTTAAAACTAGTACAATATATAGTAAAAAACAATTTCAAGTGTGTTTTTAAAAAAGCAAATTTTATTAGTAAATAATTTTTTCTTGAAACCTAATTGATCAATCTGTTTGAGTCAAAGTTTGTTAATGAATATTCGTTGATAGAAGATAATAAAATAATTATATTATTTGATCAAATATTGACGAAATATTGATCAAATAAAAAAATATTCTTTACTGCATTTCACTACTAAAAAAATGCCTGCAAGGTAATTTCTACTGAACCTGTCCTTTAAAATGTCTTTAAACTTTATATGAAATACCTGTAAACATTCGAAAAACTGGATTGTATGACTCAACTGGAATTTTCTACTGAAAAAAGAAAATAGCAAAAAAGAAGTGGAAAAACTGTGCTGTCTGACCCAAGACGATTTTATCTACTTAATTTGAACTGTATAAAACAATTGCGTTGTCTGACTAAAAAAAGAATTTCTACTGAATCTCTAATGCAAAAAATGGAAAAGTGTTTGACTCGGCAAGTCTGACTCAACACGATAATTTCTACTGAATTTCAAATATAGAAGTCGGAGAACTTATTTGTCTGACTCGAGGCGGAATTTTCTACTGAATAAAATCTATAAACTTTCGTAAAGTTGACTCTAAAAGAATTTTCCACTGAAACGTGACCAAAAATGTAGTGTTTGACTCAACACTGTAGTTTCTACTGAATTTTAACTACACACGATAGAAAAGTGACAGATTCGGACAGCTATTTTCTATATATTCTCTTATATAAATGTTATCAAAATGTAAAAAATGTAAAAAATGTAAATTGTAAAATGTAAAAAATGTAATCGTTTTATTGTAAGTATTAGTATTAGTATATTTAAATTATTAATTATAGTAAACAATTTAACTTATTAATTATTAATAAGTTAATATTTAACTTATTAAGTAAATTATTTAACATATTAAGTAAATTATTTAACTTATTAAGTAAATTATTTAACTTATTAACTAAATTATTCAACTTATTAATTGTAGTACATTATTTAAATGATTAATTATAGTAAATTATTTAAATTATTAATTATACTAGATTCGATTTTTTTTTCGTTCAGTTTTTTCAGGCACTGGGAATTTCAAAACGAACAAAAGAAAAAGACGGAATTATGACAATATGTTATTTCTTGGTAGACGGTAATGAAATTTTTAAAATTCTCGGGTGAATTGCAAAACATGGTCATTTAATTACAATGCGCTCTTTGCAGACATTTTCTTGTGCGGCACTCCTAGAAGTTGTAAGAAACTTGTCTTTTTATTTTCATTTATGAAATGTTCATCAAGTTATAACTTTGACAGTTTCTTCATATAAGTTTCAAGCCTTTGTTGCTCATTAAATTCCTTTGCAAGCTTTTCTCAAAGGAACAACTTTCTCGGCCTTTATTCACCCTCATACAATTGTATTCGTGATTAGTGTTCAAGAATGAAACTTGTTAAAATACTTTTTCTATCACAAAATGTCATAGCCATTTAAGTTTTCTTTACAAATTTATACATTATTAAGTTTTAAATTCATGTCTAGTTTTTATATTTCCATTGGTTATTGTATCTCACTCGTTTTTATACCTTTTTATAACTCAGTCCTAAAAACTGCGTGAATCGTACGTCTGATGATGAATAGAAAATTGGTCTTTTTTGAACGGTTCAAAAAAGAGTACTTTTCTGAATTCAAAAGTCTTTTTCTGAGTGCAAAAGAGAGCTCTTTTTTGAACGATTCACGCAGTTTTTAGGACTAAGTTATAAAAAGTATCGTTCGAAACTCGCGCCAATGTTTTGCAATTCGTTTCAAAATGTCCTTCTTTTCACACTTGTTACGAAATGTACTATATATGTTATTGTACCTTAAATATTATTGTATCTTCAATATTATTGTATCTTCAATATTATTGTTTCTTAAATATTATTGTACCTTAAATATTATTGCATCTTAAATATTATTGTACCTTAAATATTATTGTACCTTAAATATTATTGGACCTTAAATATTATTGTACCGTAAATATTATTGTACCTTAAATATTATTGTACCTAAATATTATTGTACTTTAAATATTATTGTACCTTAAATATTATTGTACCTTAAATATTATTGTACCTTAAATACTGTTGAACCTTATATGTTATTTTACCTTATTCGTTATTATAATTTACATGTTTTTATGTCTTGTAAATTATCATAGCTAAATTATCATATATTGTTTATACGTTACTAGACATATAAGTGAACTTTATGAATTACCATACTTTACAAGTCATCACACCTTATATTTATGCTTGTATTTGTCAAGCACCCATAAAATGATTAAAGATCCATTATGTGCGAATCAATCTGTTAGCAAATTGTTTCCACTTTCGCAGTTTCTTACTCGTTAATTCTCATTAGCGATCGGCGGGACAATTATTTCGAATTAATAGCAGACCAAAGTTTACAGTGATCAATCATGAATCTTGCTTGTTGTAAGCACTTCCCATATGCCAACTAGCTGACAAGCTGCATCAGATGTTCCATATAGCTTTAATGGCCATTACCTAGTCTCTCTAGTCATGCTTGATCAAAGATAATACCGAAATTTATTTTGAATAAAATATTTCTCAGTTTTGTTCAACAAAACGTATTCATTACCAGAAAACACACAAAACAAAAGGGATGAATAGAACGTTCACATTCAAAAAATACGGAATTCTCAAAATTAAGATTTAAAAACCTGAAAGTCTAAAGATTTATTAGAGCTGAAAGACTAAAGCCTCTATTTATCCATCAAAAGCCAAAAGCTGTAAAGTTTTCTTTGTTTGAATTGAAGAACGAAATGGTAAAAACATAAAAGGGAATTTCAACTTTTTCCCGTCGAAGGTAAAATTCATAGTTATACATGAAACCGTTCTAATTTAAAACTGCATTTTTCCCGATTTTCTGGTTTTTCGAAACTTTTTTACAGCTTTTCTATTTCTTTGATTACTTTTAGACTCAGATATTTGTGTTTCGATTTTTTTCCAAGTGCAGAAGCTCAATAAAAGGAGCAGGTAAAATAAAGTCACTGTTTTGATGATTATTTCTTTTTACTTTTCATACTTGGAATACTTTCCGGGCTTAAAATTGCTTTCGTAACGACGATCACTTTTGCAGCTGCAACTCCATTGGACTACTAAGTGCTCTTAAGTGATCTGAATACTTCATAGTATTTTCAAGCCACGATTATGCAAAATAAATCGCACCAATAAGAAGCTGACAATTATTATCAAGATTTCTAGAAATCCAGGCAAAACTTGCTGACGAAGAATATTGGATTAATGATACGACGTTTTCCTCAGATACGTAGACAGTAAATTCTAAATTTCCGGACTATTTTAGATAAATTTCAATGACATAAACAGTCTACACGTCACAACTGTGTTCTCTTTTTTGTAGTGATTCTTCAAGCGGAATAAAACATTTCTGGCCAGCCGTCTGACTAAAACTGACCATATCTACTGACCGATTCATGTGCATTGTTTCAATTAAAAAAAAAAAGGCTGAGTCGAATCAAACAGTTAAAAATAACGTGCCTTTTGGAAGGTAAAAAAGAAGCGTTTTTATTCAAATCGTGTTTATAACTTTTACATGCAAATAAATTTAGTATTTTCAAACTTTTTTTATCACTTTTTGAAAAAAGCATTTTTTTCTCGTCAATTTTTAAAACAAAATGAATGCAACTTGGTGATCCGAGGATTCAAGTACCAGAGTGTTTAAAAGTTCGAGGCAGTTACAGAATATAAAATAGCGTTTGAGCGATAAGCGCTAAAATGTTGGCATTTCAGGACATAAAAAATGGTTTTAGAACCATTTTAGAAAATGAATGGTTTTAGAACAATTTATTCAAAAAAAGACAAACGAAGTTTAGAATTCATTAACGTTTTTCGCACCTTGTTATGCAAAATAACAAAAATTCCGAGTTTAGTTCATTTTTATTTTTATTCGCTAAAGAAAATTAATGATTAAAATAATCCACAGTACATTCATAGCCAATGAAGAGACACGAAAAAATAAAAAAGACAAAATTTTAAAAATCAAAAAGAGTCACAGCAGATGCTTGGAATTCCAACTAGAGTGGATATTTATCAAGATAAATATCTGGCATTCTGGAAAAGGCTAAAATAACTGAAGCTCATTTTTGCGTATTTTAAAAAAAATTGCAGACGATCAACTATGGTCTGATAAGGAGTGAACAAAATGCTGAAGCTTGGCTGTCAGGTGAAACGTGTTTGCTGGAGATTCGTGTAGAGAGAAATCCTCAGTATTTGTGGTATTTGCTTCGTGGAAGTAATCTAGTTGACCGCACTCCTGTTTTCTGCATATAACTGTCAGATTCAGCGCAGAGTTGCCTGAGGTAACTTTGAGGGTAGATTCTATCGACTCTGGTGTCTCGAAGCTATGTGAAGTAGAGTGGCTTGTGTGTATTATAGTCATTATTGTATCGTTTTTATTTTATTGTCCATCAACATTTTCAACTTGTTTTATGGCCTATTCTCTAACTTGATTTTTAGCTTACTAAGCTGGCTTTTAAAGAACGACTTATTTTATTTCTTTCTTATCTTCGGCTATATTTTTTCTAAAACTGACATTTTTAGTTTAGAGAAAAATCAATTTTCGATTGGTTGCGTAGACATTTAGAGTGTTCGGAGATATTGGTCGTAAAGTAATTTTGTTCAATGAAATGTTATCTTCATTGCAAATTTATTCTGTATTTAAAGTTCTTTCTTAAATATATATTTTATTTTCAATGAAGTTCATTTTTCATATTGCAATTTCTTTTTTCAATTAAGTTCTTTTTTTATCGCACTTTCTTTCGTCAATCAAATTCCTTCTTTTAATGGAGTTCTTTCTTGATTCGAAATTCTTTGCTTATTGCAAGTTCTTTATTGAATATAAGTTCTTTTTTAAATGAAATTCTTTCTTCATTGAAAGCTCTTTTTACAATGAAGTTCTTTCATCAATAAAATTAATTTTTTTAATGAATTTCTTTTCTCATTGCAAGCTCTTATTCAATGAAGTTCTTTCTTCAATTCAAGTTATTTTTTAATGAAGTTGTTTCTTCATTGCAAGCTCTTTTTCATTGAAGTTGTTTCTTTATTGCAAGCTTTTATTCAATGAAGCTCTTATTCAATGAAGTTCTTTCTTCAATTTAAGTTATTTTTTAATGAAGTTCTTTCTTCATTGTAAGCTCTTTTTTAGTGAAGTTGTTTCTTTATTGCAAGCTCTTATTCAATGAAGTTCTTTCTTCAATTCAAGTTACTTTTTAATGAAGTTGTTTCTTCATTGCAAGCTCTTTTTCAGTAAAGTTGTTTCTTTATTGCAAGCTTTTATTCAATGAAGTTCTTTCTTCAATTCAAGTTATTTTTTAATGAATTTGTTTATTCATTGTAAGCTCTTTTTCAGTGAAGTTGTTTGTTTATTGCAAGCTCTTATTCAATGAAGTTCTTTTATCAACAAAATTAATTCCTTTAAGGAACTTCTTACTTCAATGAAGTTCATACTTCATTCCAAATTCTTTCTCAATTGCAAGTTCTTTCTTCAATACAA